>VHIU01000517.1:0-63833 GCA_010577795.1 Isatis tinctoria | reverse complement strand
AAAATCTGTAAAAAGACTCAAAACAATAGAAAAGACTCGAAAAACTAACGAAAGATGTAAATCAAAACTCAAACCGAATACTAAAAACAAATCAAAATATGTTAAAAATACATAATATCACAACCTTTTGCTGATTATATCATATATAATTCTTGGTCTCGGATTAATATCTTATATCAAATCCAATCCTATATCTCTAGGCCCAAAACTATTTTGATAGCCCAGTTAAGCAGACCAATCTTTTAAGTCACGCAGTAACGATTACAACTTGCCTCACTCGTGTAATTGCGGACACCCTGCATTGGCAGACCTATCACACAATGAAACGAGCCTTGACAGTTGACAAGACTGGGAAGATATCAAAAGCTTAATATTAGGTTTGAGGAACGGAACCTTAATCTAGTTTATATCACTTATATATTCTAGATATTTCAACTTGTTTTATACTTATAAATTTTCTTAAGTTAAACAAGCTAAGAACGCGATTCCTGAACTAGTGTTGATCGACACCAGATCAGTGTCGATCGACACAACTGGTTTGTATTGACCGACAGATTCTGATCCAGTTCAATCGCGATAAACAATTTAACCAATTAAACCGGTCGAATCAATCGAAAATAACCGACCGGTGTCGATCGACACTACATTAGTGTCGGTCGACACCAACCGTACCGGGTCAAAAACGATAACCGATTTATCGCTTGAACCGATCGCGATAACCCGGTCCAATCCAATTGAACCAATCGCGATAAACCAAGTGGTGTCGATCGACACTACATTAGTGTCGGTCGACACCAGTGGTTTAAGGAAAACATGATCGAAAATCGTGACCTAAACATTCACGCGAAAACCCGATCGGTGTCGATCGACACTCACTTGGTGTCGATCGACACCCGTTTCGCATGAACCCTAGAATAAACGTTTTAAAGAGAAAAAACGATTTTAAACTCTAGCATGCAATCCTATATATCAGATATATCGATTTGAATTCAGCTAATTCATTAACATGTTCCATATTCAATAAAAACACTAGGCTCTGATACCACTGAAAGAATTTGTATAGGTTTTAATCATATTAAAACAGTCCTAACAACAAATCATAAGCCACGGATCATGTCTCAATTGAATCTATATCAGATCTCGAGTATACCTGGAGATTAAACAGCGGAAGCTGATTAGGTATTCGAGATTATGAGCGCCTCAAGTGCTGCGCCTCTACAGAAGTCCACACGCACACAAACTGGACGACAGGGATGCTAGTGCCTTCGCGAACGATTCGCCTTGGGTTCTCTCTGCATTTCTGTGACGGCCAGGAACTTCTAATCTTCTCAAAGTCGTGCCCTGTATCCTATATATATGAGACTTAAAGAAACCTAGTTGACCGATGGACCAAACCGACTTGATTTCAATTAAATCAAAAACCGGTTTCTGATCCCGAGTGGTGTCTGACACTAACCATTGGTGTCGATCGACACCCTCACAGAAACTTGGTATCGACGTATATCTTATATACATTGATCATGATCATTACTCTAATGATCAAACCCAATTTATATTATCCTGTTTGCTTAGGTTTGTGACCCTATAGGATCATATGACAATGGTAATGAGTTCATAACTCATAAGTTATAAGCGGTTTCTAGCAAAACATTATAACCATCCAATATCATATGATTGTCTTATCTCGACATCACGACTCTACTAGAGTAAATACAAGTATGATTTCAGAACATTTTCTTCAACGTTCTGATCAGAATGCAAAGCTTTTGAATTTACATTCTCATCTATGCAAATTTCGTGGTAGTTTCTCAATTAACAACTCTAAATTAACAACTCTGAATACGGTTATTCAGACTTTTTTGGCAGCGAAGAACTTACCTTACAGAACTTTGAGACTTGCTGATAAAAATGTCCAGATCGATCAGGCTTTACATAATCTCCTAAAAGATAAATCTGATACAAAACCCCCCCAAAAGATCTCGAAAGGTTCTTGTCTCTTAATCCGTGTAAACCAAAATGATGAGAGATTCATGATCATGATCCCGCCAAACTCCAAGTCCTCGACATTAATGTAGTATGAAGAACAACAAAGGGGTAGAGTCAGGAGGATTGGGACTTATCACTATAAGGGTCAAAAGGGGACAATAATTAAGAAGCCTTTCACCTTTATCTTCTAATCTCAATCTCTCCTTCGCCGTTGCTTTAACCGATCATACAAAACGCTTTAAACCATTTTTTACTATTTTATAACGCTAAAAATCAGAAACTCCGAGAAGCTACTTCCACCCTTCGTTTACGGTTGCGGGCGTTTGCGGCTGGAAAAAAAAATTTATCAACCAAAAAAAAATTATCATTAAATTTTAAATTAATATAAAAAACTCTAAATTAATATATCCATAATATTTACCAACTATATCACGATAATATATATTAATATATCATAAATTTATTTGTTTTTAATTATCATTATTGTTTTATTATTTATGTTGATTGAGTTATTTTTAAATTTTTATTATAATCATATAATTTTTTATGTTTCTAATAAATATAAAATTTATTTATTTTATTAATATTTTGTTAATTTGCTTTTGCACTCTGTAAACCACTTAAAAATATCCGCAAACACAACAAAAGCTTTAAATTAATATAAAAAACTCTAAATTAATATATCCATAATATTTACCAACTATATCACGATAATATATATTAATATATCATAAATTTATTTGTTTTTAATTATCATTTATTGTTTTATTATTTATGTTGATTGAGTTATTTTTAAATTTTTATTATAATCATATAATTTTTTATGTTTCTAATAAATATAAAATTTATTTATTTTATTAATATTTTGTTAATTTGCTTTTGCACTCTGTAAACCACTTAAAAATATCCGCAAACACAACAAAAGCTTTAAATTAATATTAAAAAACTCTAAATTAATATTTCATTAATTTATTTATTTTAATTATAATTTGTTGTTTTATTATTTATGTTGATTGAGTTATTTTATATTTTTATTATTATAAATATTTTTATGTTTTTAATAATTATAACATTTTCTTAAAAACAATTTCAATTTTATGATAACAATATTTTCTAGTATTGATAAAATTTGCTTATTTTAATATTTTTTTAGTAAATTTGTTTTTGGTGAACCAGTCAAAAATGATCCGCAAACGCAATAATTTTTAACCGCTATACCAGTCGTATAAACTGCTAGAAAACGCTATTAACCGCAATAATCCGCATCCGCAAACTCACCCAACCGCAGCCGCAACCGCCGCGTTTAAACCAGTCAAACCCTAAAGTTGTATTATATGATACTGGTATTTCTATCTCATATTTGTATCATTTACTTTTAGTGAATGTCACTCTCTTTTTAACATGACCAAACTAGATTCCCCCTGTCCCAAAGGACGAAAGCTTTTTTGAAAAATATTCAATTTTTTAATAATATAATAATATATTTATAAATGCATAAGTTTAAGATACGTTAACAGTTTTAAGTTGTTATAAAAATGGATGATATTTTTAGTTCGTTTTTCTGTTTTGTTTGAAAAATATATTTGTGAAAGTTATAATTTGAGATCTGTTAATAACTTTATTTTGAAATAGATGATAATACTATATAATTTTTATTAAATAAATAGTTATAATATGATTATATAGAATTTTTATCGATTTATATATATATATATATATATATATATTCATATTTATAATTTTTAAATATTATATATTATACCATTAATTTTTTACAAAATAATCAGTTTAGTTTAAAGAGTTTAATTTTACATTTATAAAAATAAAGTAGGCTAACCCGTCATTAATTTATTCAAATCAAATAATTATAGTTTAGATAATTTGATAAAGAAACCCACAAAACATAATTTTTTATTTTCTTTGTCAATAACTGTATCTAAATCAAAAGTGAAAATTAAAAATAAAAAGTATGAACCATTATAGATTATATGGATACATGAAATAATTGGTGTATAAATTTGTTTAACTATATATGATCTATTATATTGTATATGTAATAATTGATATATATCATAACATTTTTATTTAATTTGTTTTATAGACGAAAACTTAGAATGGCAGAATTTTAGGTTTTTTCATGTTGTCAAAGAGTTGTGTTAAAATTAATTTATAATAGTCATTATGAAATTATTAATAATTAAAAATATTGAAATAGATTAAAAATAAGAATTTGTACAAATACTCGAAAAGCTTTAGCATGTGGAAATTTTTTGAAATTCTTTTAGTAAGAGGCCTACTTATTCCCGTAGTAGAGATGCTGATGTCTTTTGATTTGAAGAAGTTTACGAACAAATACTCGGACTTCAAATGCACAATTTTCTTAAAACCAAACATAAAACAAAACATGCTGTTTCAAAATGTAGTTCATAGTTTTCCCAGAGAGTTTCCAACCATTGTAATTCAATCCATTCTAAACTAAAATAGATAAAAGACATAGAAATGATAAAGATGAAAGATAAATAAATCTCTTCTATAATGTTTTAATGTATAAAACGACATTATTATCATTAATGTATAAAACGATATGTACAGCATATTTAATTAAACTATCGCTAGTCTGGGTGGTGTAGTCGGTTATCACGCTAGTCTCACACACTAGAGGTCCCCGGTTCGAACCCGGGCTCAGACATTTTTCAATCACTTCTTCTACGACTTTATAAGCTGATTTGATATACTCCCGATATATAAGATGTTTTACCTAAATAGAAATCAAAAACATTTAATTTTTTCATAGAAACTTGTAAAACATTTTATAAAATGAAGCAAATTTTTTTGCTTACACATCTTATAGAATGAAGCAAATTTTTTTGCTTACACATCTTAAAAAACGGGACAGAGGAAGTATTAAAGAGGGAGTATTAAGTAACGGCACAATAAGCCAGCCTGTTATATTCTTTTGAGGGATGTGTGTACCTGAGGATATAAACTAGATGATGACAATTTCTGGTGTCCTGCATGATGACCAAATGTAAGCCAAATGCACGAGCGTTTCTTATCCGAGAAATGACCAATCAGAGCTATCTCATAAGACCATGTAAATCTCACATCTACACATATATATATACAAGAAGCTTACCATCCTGAAAACCAGAATCTCAAATATACTACAAGAGAAAATCAAAAACAAACAAAGGTTTTAACGAAGAAAAAACACTAGGTTTTCACGACAATGAAGTTCCCGACAGTAATGCTCATCACATTCATGATAATCGCCATGTCGTCTCCTGCTCTGATAAAAGCAACCGCGGCTGGACGTTTCGGACAAGTGGCACAATCATGTATTCTGACAGAGCTCTTGCCATGCGCACCGGCAATGACCGCAGGAGGAGACCCGACTAAAAAATGTTGCGACAAACTGGTTGAACAGGAACCCTGTCTTTGTGGTTATATTAAAAACCCTGCACTTAGTACGTATGTTACTTCTCCAAACGCTCTTAAAGTCTTAGTTTTTTGTAAGGTTCCTGCTCCTACTTGTTGAAGCCATCAAGACTTGTCTAAGAAAAGTTATTATTAAGAATAATAAATATCAAAACAAAATCTTGTGTAACCATTGATCAATCATGTTATGGTTGAAGCATATAAATTGAAGCGTTTTGATGTTTACATTATATTTGTTCCATTCAGCATTTAAAAACACACACGTTTCTGCTGATTTTGACTTGTTTTATATCAGATGAGTATTCGCGTAGCGCGGATCTAGTGCTCATGAGTCATGATGTCCTCATACAATCTTTTTATTTTATTCATATTTTACAGTTTATCAACTAAAATTTCAATAGAGAGTAACAAAACAGAATAAAAATAATCTATGAAAAATGCTTTTGCAGTTAGCACATATAAACTTCAAATAAACGAAAGTTTGAATCAGTATAGTTTATCGTCATATAAACTTCAGATTATAAGCATCGTTTCTGGTTTACGTGATATACAACTTTGTGTTATGAATAGTACGAAGTTGGTTGACCCATGTTTAGAACATAGAAGTAGGAAACTGAAACACAATTAAGGGAGACAGAAAGCTGAAAAATAATGGCTATGCAATTGCAAACTTGCTCATCTCATAAAAACAGTGTAACTATGTAATCAGCATCCTCCACTCTTGGAGATAGTCTCATAACTAATTTAGCGTAGATAAGAGTCAGAAGCTATAGGATATATTCCATGATAGCTATGTAGGAGATAGTATACATACCATCCTATAGTATAAGGACATGCATGTGAGTAAGGTAAAGGTCCGGCCCACAACACATGCAGTTTATGGTTTAAGGCCACACCTATATTTTCATTTTTTTTAGGGTCACATAGATTTTTTTTTTCTTTCAAATGATAGATATATATATCATGTATCTAAATGGGCCAGGTTTTTGTTTTTTTTTTTTTATCCAACAATCCAACTTTTTATATATATTTTTTTTTTTTTGTTCAAAAACAAAAATTATGAAGCCACATTTTTTTTATTGGGGTTACCAATTTTATTGGTCCGGCCCTGGTAAGATATGGTTGATTGTCTCTTTAGGGTGTCCACATTTTCTCATTTCTTTCCTCAACTTTGGCTGCCATAATCGCGCTTACATATATAGTGAGACAGACATCTTCAAAACTTAAACCAGTAGAATTTGTCAGTCAAAAAAGCATATTTAAAGAATTCTGAGATCTCCGAATCATAGACTTGAGAAACTTCAAAGATCTTTAATTAACGAACATAAGCAATTCAAAAGCTGAAGAGGAATGACTAAAACAATTTCTTAAAAAACAAAACCTTATGACTTAGAAGTAAACAAAATATCCAGCTCTTATAAATCTATAATTATATGCTTCTAGCAATGTGTTTCTTCTTCTCCATATTAAATTTTATCTATGCACGTATATGAATGTTACATCAATAAATAATTTTCAAGAGTATATAAAAGAAAAAAAATAGTATCGACAATATACAGAATTGTGTTTTTTTTTTTGATAACCATGGTCTTCCCAAAAGCTTTCTAGGCCCAAAGACTAATCCCACGAGACCCTGATTCCTTTTCGCGCTGTGTGAACTTATTTACCAGCAGCCGGGTGGCCAAGTGGACTCGAACCCAGGGCGGAAGCTTCAGCTGAAACCCCATTACCACTAGGCCAAGGACACTTGGTTTACAGAATTGTGTTATATTAAAAAAAGGACGGAATGCATCCAATCATGTTCTTAATCAAACAGAATCTTCACATTAAAGAGTGTGCTCTTCCTAAAGTCATTTTTTTTCCATCATTAGATCGATAGTAAACCTGAGGTCTTTAGCATCTGTTAAGCATCGACAAAATTACATCCTGTGACGTTTGAACAAAAATCCATAAATTCATGCTTCAAAAATTAGGAAAACTGAAATGGATCCACATGAGTAGCATTATTCAAGTTATCATCCCTCATACCCTTGAAACGGAGTAACTTTACATTTTTTTCTCAAAATTGTTAATGGCGAATTTTAGACAGGAAATCGAAAACTTATTCAACAGGAGAAACCAGTCATAATTAAATTACTCAGTAAAACACTACAACCAACACAAACTAAGAAATTCCATAACAAATCCAATTCTTAGTTTCCTCCTCTTTTAACAGCTATGTTACCTCCTCTTTTACACTCCCCATATTTTCCTCCACAGATTCACCTCGTGCATCTTTATAAACTCAAATACAATCACAAAACCTATAACGCTCTGTCTGTCCTTACCATGAGTCACCCATCCCTTTATCAGGTTTGTGGGTCCACCTCTATCCAACAGTCGGTGTGTTATTCAGAAGACTCGAAAATCATGATATACAGACCCTGCAATTATCACATGACTGTTCCCTGCATCTTTTTCTAACTCACAAGATTCACTTCTCGGTAGATCTCTCATCCTTCCACTGCTCTAGCACAAACACGGATAACTCTGGAGTTTTTTTCGGATGTGTGACCGAAAAAGTAAGTGCACTTTGATGAATATGTAGTCAAATCAATATTTTTAACATTTCTCACATATGTTTTTATATATACTAGAATTCAGGATGTTACAAAATATAAATTTCCATATAAAATCCAAATAGGCCAAACCAAGCAAGGTAAATTGAAAATTTTAACCCACAATTTAAGAGGAAATTAATCTGAAACCTGTAAATCTATAATCAGGTTATTTTTAGCAACTAACTGAACAACCAATGAGGTTTTTCTGAACTGGCCTCATTGGTTCAGCTACTGGATTGTCTGACCAGTACGTCCTTAACTGGTCTGGAGTCCAACGGTTTGAACAAAATTTCAGACATCAAATAGCTAAGAGTCGTGTAGTAGAACCTATCATATCTATATTATTAAAGGAGAAAATATTTATGAAAAAAACTTTTATCCATGTGTTATATTATATGTAATGCCACAGAATATTAGTTATTTTATAAAATTTCATTAAGGGTAATTATGGATTATGGAAATTAACATTATCTTTATTAAATATGTATCCAAACAATATAAAATAATGGATCCCACTTTATTTATTAATTAAAAACGAAAATAAAATAAAATCATACATATTAAATTATTAAATCAAATAATAAATATAGGTAAATAATATAACACATCAATTATTTTTATAAATTACAAAATCAAAATAAATAAATATGCTTTTGAAGATACTTCAATTATTAATAAATATAAACATACATGAATAATTCAAATATAATATTAATAAATATAAACTCTTAACTTGGAAAAATAAAATTCTTAAATTAGATTGATATTATTTAACTTGATAAAATGAAAATATTAAAACTAAGTCTATATATATTATATTATTCAATGATATAATATTATATATATATAATTACAGGGTTTTTATAGTTTATATTATTAAAATATTTAAATAACAATAATATGGGTTAAGATATTTAATTAATCTGTTTTGATTTTTATGACATTAAAAATAACTAATAAATTAACGGGTTAGCATGTTTTCTTATAAATGTGAAATTACATTCAAAGATATATATAATTAATGGGTCTGTCAATTTTTTCAAACTATAATATTCATATATTTAAATAAACAAAACTATATATATATATATATATATCGATAGATATATTATATAATCATATCATAAATAAGAAATTAATATAAATTATATATTATTATATTCAATTCAAAATAAAATTAGAAACACTTCTCAAATTATGACTTACACAAATAAATATTTATCCATAATAGAAAATATAAAAACAAAAAATAAACAATAAATATTATCTGCTCTTAGAAAATATTAAAACTATATAAAATAATTACAATTCAAAAAAAAAATATTGTAAACGATTTTTTAAAAAATAATTTTATTAAGTATATTCTGATTTGCCATAATAGAACTTTACAAATATATATATGCGTACAATATATTTGATATCAGAGTTTCTGTAATTATATCAAATTTATTGATTAGATATCAATATTATGAAAATAATTTCACGAGCCACAATTCAAAAAAAAAATATTAGAAACGATTTTGTTGACTAATTACATTTTAATCTATAAGATTATCTCACTTTCAAAATTAGATAAAAAAGTAGCATTAAAGAATATTCCAAAATTTGTGTAAACATGAAGACATAATAACTGATTAACTTATTATTAAATTAAATTATATGTTTATGATACTAAAGAAAACTATATAATTATAATTTATATGTTTCCGGAAAACAAAAGCAATTCTATTACATAAAATTATTCATTTTTTGCTCATTTTCTATTTTACATTGTAAACCTACTCTCTTTCTCTAAATTTCTAATGGGATCCTATTTCTAATCAAACCATTAAAAAACTCACAAAATAATTCACACCACAATTTATGTAATTGTTTACTTTTAGTAATTTTATAAATTATAATTATATCACAAAGGTTTATAAATTCATAAATTTATGTATTTAATTGAAAAAATATTATTCATATACCGGCTCATCATCTCTGGTCCTCGATATTTCATCGATTCAAGCTTGATTGAGCTTTATCGATTGCATTTTCCGATAGTTTTTGTGAAGATGTATTTGCGTGTATCCCGTAGATCTGCCGCTGCGACGAGTTCTGCTCCTGTTCCTGGAGTTTGTTCTCGATTTGTCGTTGTGGTGTGCTCGGCTCCTGTTCCCGGAGTTTCTTTTGCCATCACATCCTCCGACTGTCAAGATCCAGTTGATTCACATCTCTTACACCATCGTGAAGATTATTTTGTTTTGCGTCACTTGACTGATTCCACCCCCTCGACATGTTCTTCTGCGTTTTCTCCTCCTATTGTTATCAATTGAACTTACGGAGCATCAGAAGCTGTCATTTACTAACGGATGGTCGGTATTGTGGCTTGATCTTCCTGTTTTCACGATTAGAACACATATGCTGGTTTCAAGAGAGTGCAACACGACTGCTTTGGTTTTGTCTTCTCATTTATGCAACTTCTCAAGCCTCAGTCTCTTTTCTCAGTCATTGATTGGTTGTTTTGAGTTGTTGTTGGTCTCTGCAGATGGAAGATTCATGTTGGATATTGATGGTTCTTTTGGCTTATTTTCCTCTGAAGATGCTGCAATGGTTCAGCTCTTGCTAAGACTGTTTTCCGCTTTTACTCTCCATATTAGCTGTTATTATACTTGTCTTATGTTGCTGCGCAAGACTGCGTTTCAGTCTCTTGTTCATCAGTTGCTAAAGGAGCAGTTTCTCTCCTCACGTTGGCTGGTTTGTGCTAGATGCACTGTACTCTCGCGCTGTGCTACAAGAAAGGGGGAGTTCTGGTCACAAAGCATCTCTCGTTTGGAAGTCTATGATCGTTTTGGCATTGTCATTGATATTCCTTTCGGTTCATTGCCAAGACCACCAAAAGAACATCATGCTTTTACCTCAAATTCACATTGAGTTTTCAAGACCATAAGTTTCTTCATGTCCAAGATGAAAGTTCAATTCTTCCCTTCCATCTTGAAGGGGAGTATTAAAGATGATAATGTGGTTTACACATTTATATCATTGTTTAGTTAGAACAGCTTGTACCGGATAGTTATCATTGTTATAAACACTTGTATATCGTCACTTTACAATTAACAGAAACATTAATATAATCTTCATATCCTCTCGACTTCGTCTTCTCCATGAAAGCTTGGTTTCTGTTCAACATCAATTCTCAAACACTAATAAAAAGTTTACCATTTCTGGCTTTTTGACCGTTATATCTCCCATCTAAAAAACCCACATTAAATTGAAATATCCATGGATCCGTTCGTTAAGTAGTTGAGAAGAGTAAAAAGAAAAATATAAAAGGGAGTGAAGAAAGACGAAAATTTGAAAACTGGTGATGGAAGATTGGAGAAGGATAAAGAAGTGGAAGAGAAGAAAAGTCATATTATAATGCTCAATTGCTCATCATAGTTATAACGACGTGGTATTTTTTCTGATTAATAGACAAATAAAACAATATCATTGTATCAAACACGTTTCTTTTATCAAATAAACATGTTACAGCCAAATCAATGTTAGCAAATGGCTAACAAACATCATAAAATTAATTACATTCCGTGTTTTAAAAACTAAACTATGAAAATCAAATAATTATTGAACTTGAATATAGTTTAGTATATATGTCGTCAATGTAAAAGCAATTCTATTATTAGTATTTGTTAAGGGTATTTCACAATTAAAAAAAAGAAAGGTGAGAGAAAAAGAAAAATAAATCTCAAATGAAAATTTTAAAATATTTATAAGAATCTTAAAGAGAAATACTCCCAAATAACATATTTTGAAGTTTTTTTTTTTTAACACTGTGGATTCATTGTTTTTTGGGTATGCCACACCCGAGACAAAACCAAATGCACAAAAAAGGTAAAGAAAAACAACATAACCAAAGGAAAGCTGTTAAAGGTAGGGAGAAAAACACAGAAAAACAAGAAGATGATCAGTAGACCATATAGCAGAGTGCAGCACGAACAGACACCATATTATGTTGCATCATATTATATTTTGAAGTTTTTATCACAAAATAACACACAGAGAGAAAAATGACAATAAAAGCTCACTTTAATCATTTTTAAATGTATTACAAAAAATGACAATAATACCACAATTTAATCATTTTTAAATGTATTACACACATATAATTTGAATTCATAAATCATTAATCAGGGTTTATATTTTAGGATTTAGGGTTTAGGATTACAAAATTGAAAAAAATACAATTGAAAAATAAATGTATGATAGTATTTTTCCTCTTCAATAAATGTTATTTTGTCATTTTAACTCCAGTGTGCTATTTTGTCAAAAACATTAAAATTTACTATTTTTATAATTGTCCAATCTTAAATGTAACCTCTTTTTATTTAGTAATTGAATTCATTTTAAAAAAAATCTAGTTATAAAAAAAATTATTTTAAAATATTGAAGAAAGTTTTACCAATAGAACCCAAAATGATGTTGAAGTAGTAATTGGTCAGTATTGACTTATAATATGAGTCAGCCAATGGTTATGACACGTAGAGCATATCTGGCACTGGGAGTTTGAGAAAGGTCTTCCTCTCAGGCCGCCGCCATAATGCTCACGTAAGTACTAACAACTATCAAAGTCAAATGAGATTTTAACTACTTTTAGTAAAGTTATAAGTAATAACTATTTTTTTCTTTTTTCTTTCTGTTGAGAAACTTTATTTTGTCATTTTAACAAATAGCGTATTTCATATGTAAATTTTACAATATGTTAAAAACTAACATGACATAGTTAAAGGAAAAAGGAAAAAGAAGGAACCTGGAAGAAATAAGAATATGTTTAGCAAAAAAAAAGGAAATAAAAATACGATATCGTACAGATTTTTACTCTTTTTAGGAGTATTTTGCAAGAATAAAAATATATATATCGTAAGTAATTTTTTTTTTCTTTTTTCGTGTCGCATTCAAACGATTTTCTTGACATCTTGACCATAACGGATACTTTTAAATTTTGAAGATTATTAAACAATTATGTGAAGGACCACCCTTTTGTCTGCGTATCTGTCAAAATTGATTTTTTAGGAATATATCATTTCTCACGTGGCCAATTCACCGTACCATTTTTACATATAGAAATATACTTTATAACGACCAATTTTAGGAAAGAAGAGACAAAAAAGCTTGATAGTAGATTACTGATTATAAGATTTTGAGACATTTACAAATCCTAAAAAATGTTATTGGATTAATGATTTTATTTTTTTTATCAAAACCATCTATTATTTATTTAGTGGAGGTTATTGGTTTATATATTTTAATAGATTTAAAAATCTAAATAACATTCAGTGTTAGTGATTATATGATTCTAAAATCATGTATTATTTGATTTTATGATTTATAAATCCTAATTTAAATCATGTGTTGTTCGATCATAAAAATTTACTAACGGAGTTTAGGATATTTTTTTGGTAGATTTGAAAGGATTTATTTGTTAATATTAACTAAAATTCATATGTTAGATTTGAAAATCAATAAATTTTACTTTGATTTGTGAATCTTATATAGGTTTCTAGTACATCAATAGAAATACATAAACCAATAACGTCTTTTTAATGATTTCTAAATACATATTAAAATTGGGTGTTATCTAATCATATAGAATTATTTATGGATTTGATTTCATATTGTATTTAAAAGTATTTATATAATATAAGTACAAAGATATAAATCAGAACAAAATCTACGAATTTACAAAATTTGAAATAAAATTTTACTTATTATATTTGGAAATCATTAAATCTTACAAGGATTTACAAATCTTATACAAATTTTCAAATCAACTAAAATGCATAAAAGAAAAATACTCTCTTAGACTTTGGAATTCTAATTTTTTTAGTTTCATTTTTCTAATCTTTTCTCTATTGTTTCCATCAGTTTCTCCTTTCTCAAAAAAAGGAAAAATTATTCTATTCAAAGACGATTATTAATACATTATTAATACTTAAATTCAAGATCGTATATAATATATTAACTCATTGTTCTTAAGTACTATATCAAAATTTTAAAATTATGATTAATACATACCCAAATTTGACCTAAGAAGGATAGTTAAAGATACGACTGTCGGCTAAGATTGTATAAAATAGGTCAAATTATGATTAATATATTGTACGTGCTTTAACACAATAGAAAGAAAAAAAAACTTTAGCAAAAAGGGTGAGGTCATTGAAGGAAAAAAAAATTGTAAGCGTCACCAATTTTATTGATTGGATCTCTGTACAACAAATCTCATGACATGTTTTTTTTTTTTTTTTAAAGCAAATCTCATGACATGTACATTACAAATATTATAAATTATCAAAATGATTTTATGAAAAATTTTTAAAAACATAAAAATATGGCGATTATATCAAAAATATATTAGTATACAAGGAAAGTGTATTCAATTTAGTATTTTAAAAGAGTTAGAAAATTTAATTTTAAGGAATTTTTAGATGAATTAGGTAAGCATAATATTTGTAAGACATTATAAAATTTTATTTAAATTTTTAGCTTTTAATTTTTAATTAATAGAGTCCCTCAAAATATATTAAAATCACAAAAAAAAATCTACTACTTCAAATATTTTAAATAAAAATATATTTTGAAATATATTTTAAAGTCAATACTGTTTTTATCAAAAATATTAGAGAGATACACTAAAATAACACATTTGGATTATTTTGTCAAAAAAATAGCATATCAGGAGAGAATTAACAATACTAGCACATTTTGATCATTTTTAAATGTATTACACTAATGAGTTTGAGTTCATGAATCATTAATGAGTGTTTAGATTTTAGGATTTAGAGTTTAGGGTTACAAAATTGAGAAAAAACGAATGAGAAGTAAATGTATAATAGTCTTTGTTTTCTTCAATAAATATTTCTTTGTCATTTTTACCATAATATGTTATTTTTGTCACAAAAACCTAAAAATTGTGCTATTTTTGAGAATTGGCTAAAATATTATTGTACGAATTTAACTTTATGAATAAACATAAATAAACTACTATAGATTAGTAGTAAATTGTTCCAATTAATGTTGATTATTTATGTGGCACACAAGTGACGAACAGAGTTCCATAATTACGCTGGGGTATTATTAGTGAAGTGGGACACCACGTGAAATTAATTACATAGGGACACCCAAAAAAATTTAGATTTGATCTGAGGAAGTTGTTAACCAGACACGACTTATGTGAAATCTGTTCATTTCCTTTTTAACTCTACATTTTACCTATAAAAAAAAATATTCCCTAACTCAAATATTGATTTTTTTCCTTTTTATAAAAGTTGGGATATATATCCATTCCAAGCTAGCTAAACTAGTCAGCAACTTTTAATACCCTGTTTCCTTCTGTATCCCTTCAACGCTCCAACTAAACAAAAAAAAAACCAAAAAACCAAAAAAAGTAAAAAACAAAAAAAACCGTAAAAACAAATTTTATAAATTATTCAAAAACTTTAAAATAGTAATAAAAAATAATAATAATAATATGATAAAGAAGCCAAAGTCGATTTTCAGCCTTTCTCTTCACTATAAATTCGCGTTTTCGCTTCTCTCTCGTCACAATAAACTCTTTTTACGTTTCTTCTCACGTCACATCGGATCTACACAGAAACTATTTTCTCCTGAATTCCTCAAAACTTTTTTCCTTTCCTGTGTAAATGGAGAATCTCTCTCAAATCCTCCCTCGTGTCCTCGTCGTCTCTAGACGCACCGTTCGTAAAAACAAATTCGTCGATTTCGTTGGTTCTTCTCTAACCTCTCTGCTTTTGCATGGTTCTGACTTTGTGATATTAAAAATCGAACCTTTTGTATGTATATTTTCGTGGGTTCTCTCTGTTTTCCTCTGTAAATGTTTCATTTATCCTCAAAAATCCAATTGGGTGATTTTGTTTTTTCTCAGGTGAATATCATCTGGATTTGATAGTTCGTTATGGATGCGTGCCAGTCATTGTTCCACGAGTCACTGGCGTTCACATGTTGCTTGAGAGCTTCAAGCCAATCCATGGAGTTCTCCTTTGTGAAGGAGAAGATATTGATCCTTCTCTTTACGAATCTGAAATCTCTTCTCTTTCAACGGAAGAGCTTCAAGAGATTAGGGAAACACATGCGAGTGACACAGCTATTGACAAAGAGAAAGATTCCATTGAGTTAGGTCTTGCTAAGCTCTGTCTCGAACAGAACATTCCTTACTTAGGAATCTGTAGAGGATCACAAGTATGTCTCTCATTTTGAAAGTTCATGTCTTTTTACACTATTGGAACATGAAAATGTTTAAACTTGTTTGTTAATGGTGATTGCAGATTTTGAATGTTGCTTGTGGTGGGACTCTTTATCTTGACTTAGAGAAGGAGCTTACGAATAAGTTACCGGAAGAACGTAGAGCGAAACATATTGATTACGATGACTATGATGGGCATAGACATGTTGTGAGGATTGTTGAGAACAGTCCACTTCATTCTTGGTTTAAAGATTCGTTGGACGGTGAAAACATGGAGATATTGGTGAATAGTTATCACCATCAAGGTGTTAAGAGATTGGCGCAGAGGTTTGTGCCAATGGCATTTGCTTCTGATGGATTGATGGAAGGTTTCTACGATCCGGATGCGTATAACCCTGAAGAAGGGAAGTTCATAATGGGTTTGCAGTTTCATCCTGAGAGAATGAGATCACATGATCTTGATGAGTTTGATTATCCTGGTTGTCCTGCTGCATATCAGGTTTGTGTTCTTGAAAGATTAGTTTTTTTTACGTTCTTTACCTCGAGATTTGACGTTCTTTGTGAACTTGATTTTAGGAATTTGCAAAGGCGGTGATTGCGTATCAGAAGAAGCTGAACAGCACAATGTCTGTTCCACAAACATTGGAGCTTGATAAAGAAATGGAGAACAAAAGAAAGATACTTGTTCGAAGCTTCTCACTTGCGAGGTATATGTATACTAAAGGAGCACCTGGAAAGAACCCATCGAAAGTAACAGAGCTTGAAGTTGGAGCTGAGTTTCTCGAGGTAAAGAACGTCAAATCTGTCTGCTTAACTTTACATAAATGCTGTGAGTCCATGTTGCATGAGAGGCAAATTGGTTTTGATACACTTGTTTTGCCCTTTCGCTGTCTTGAAGGGTTATATAGTAAAAGTGGGGTCTTTAAAATACGGCTGTGTATTTCAATATTCGTTTTCAGTGGGGTTTAGATAATGTCTATGGTTGTTGTGATGATCCGAAGGGACATTTTGAGTAGTAATCCGAACATGTAACCGGTTGTGATTTCGGACACAAACATGCATGTGGTCAGTAATTTAAAAAACGAACCTGCATGGAGGCTGATCATCAGTTCCGTCCTGGCCCACTTGCTTTGGCCCCACCTCAAGAAACTCTTTTCTTTCTTGACACATGTTTTATCAATGATAGGATTAGTCTCTTTTCACCGAGTTAGTTAATGTTTTGTGTGTGTGTGTGTGTGGTTTGTTGCAGTCAAACACAGCGCTAAGCGCAGAGCAAGAGACGAGGCTGAAGGAGATGGGAGCGACGGTGAGGAACGGAGGATCATATATGAAGAAGTTGAAAGTAGACGAAGAGAAGCAGAGGATGGCAAGGAACATGATGAACAAGATGAACATTGAGCAACTCTCTGAGCTTATGGCGTTTTATCATTTGATGGGAAATATCTGTGGAGATGTTTTGGAGCAAAGGCTTCGTGGCAATGTCAATGAATGCTTGAAGGATCTGTGAGTGTTCATATGAAAAGGCAGAGGATGCTTTGTGAATTTGCTTTTTCCTCTTTTTTTTTTGGGTCGAAAGATGGATAAAGGTAACATCTGTGTGATCAATTTTAATGGTATCTAACAGTCAGAGGTCACATGATGATTTGCCAACAATTTGTTTTTAGTAAATTAACTAGTAATGCAAATGCAAATACAACGACGATTTAAGATTTTTGGGAAACTACTACATTTATTATGAACTATAGGATTAATAATACTATATGAAATCAGACTGACCTGTTCGAATTCGTTTACATGCATTACAAACAAATACTGCATTTTTTATATAAGCTCGGAATGATTAACAACTAGTGTCAAGAGTTAATTGCTTGCGGATGGAACAGAAGATGGTTGTAGGATGTCCAATTCGGATTTCTGTTTGGTTTCAGTTTGATTTTCAGTTTTTCACGTTTTTTTTGGGGTTAAATTGTTAATAAAAACTAGCTATCTGATACCATATCTTGTTTGGTTCGGTTTGAATATCTTTGGTTTTTAAGTTTATTCGGTTTTGAACCAAAAACCATAACTATATTTAGTTTTTTTTTTAAAAACAATTTGTGAAGTTTAGTCTATATCGTTAAAAATATGATTTATTATACTAATATTATTATTCTAATGTTTAAATAATTTTAGTAAAAAAAAATTGTTAACACCACAAAAAAATCTAATTTTAATTAAAATTTATAAAATGAAAAAACAAAATAAACTAACAAATTAATAAATTAAAACTTTCAATGTTATATCAATAAAACTGTTTATATATAAAAATAATTGTTTATATTATATAATTTACATATAACTATAATATTATATATTACTATATTTCTATACTCGTTTTTTTTTCTTGTTTTTTCGGTTTGTTCAGTTTATAACTGAACTTAATTTTTTATATACGGTGGTTTCTAAAAGTTAACACCCATACAGTTTATATGGTATTACTAAAACCAAACCATATTTTCTATTTGTGTTTGGTATCAGTCGGTTTGGTTCGGTTTTACCGGATTGAACACTTCTTTCTTCACAAGGATTCAAATCACATACGAAACTAGAATGAAGAATCCATACATAGTAGTATTCGCAAGAACAGAACGAATCACAGACAAGATCTTGAAACAAAAACATGAACGTATCATTATTAGACGTGTAAGATAAAAGATAGATGTGAGGAGATTATATAGTGCTCTTTGAAATACTTCCAATGTATGAAATGCTGAAAAGGAAAATAGATAAAAAAAAACTCAGATATCAATATTAGACAAGAAGTTATATAGCTGCTTTCCACGCGCCCCGAATCGACGACAGCAAAGGTGAAACCTAAAATCTTCAGAGCTTCAATCTCGACGATTCCGCCGTTGCGGATACGCCGGAATCTGTCTCTCTTCCCAACCGTGAAGGAGAGCTTTCTTCAATTAATCCCATTGTTCGTCGTTCCCCTTTCTTTGCCATGAGAGCTTCGGGTAATAAAGCGAAGCTTAACCCAGACCTAGTTGCCGTTAATGGAGTCTCATCCTCTGAGAAAGGCGCTGATTCAATCGACTCTGGAAGGCATTTGCAAAATCGGTGGTCGTCTCAGAAGGCATCGAGGTTCTCCACGGTGGAGATTCCTCCATTCATACCCAAACAGGCTGGTGTCTCCTCATCATCTCTTGTCTCGGACCAAGCAGGAGTTGCCGAAGTGATTGAAGAACAGGTTATTGTAGATGAAAATATTAAGACTGCAAAGGTTCAAACCTTCTCATCTTCATTGGGAGCTTGGAAAAAGCCGATACCGATTCTCTCTACTACTCCACAGCAACAAACAGAGGCGATGTAGCTGCACGAACCCAACAATTCATATTGGCCTCCTCTCTCGGGTGGAAAATCTGTAACCAGGACATGTGCCCATCCTTCCGTTAAAGATGTGCCAAAAGTTTCTGAAAAACTCGATGGTGAGCATGCTTCTCTAAAGGCTCATTAAAAGGAATATCCTTGGGCAGAAAAGATGAATCAATCATTGAGAATCTTCACAGAGTAACCATCCCTGAATACATGGAGGACGGTACCCCAAAGGTACGTATTCCGAGCCATGTCCTACTTGGTGGTTTAGAAAATCAAAAAGAATTTGTGGTTGGCCAGTTCTATAGATGTTTGGCTCCGACGGGAGGACAGATTCAAGCTGTTGTTACTAGAATTTGGGGTAGAAAGTGTAGGATATTCACCCGAAAATTAGACGACTCAACTTACTTATTCCATATCCCTAATGAATCAACCCGAAAATGGGTAATTCAGAGAGCTTTATGGCATGTAGATGACTGCTTGATGTTCGTATCTTCTTGGTTCCCGTCAGATACTATCTCAATACCAGAGATAACTACAGTACCTATTTGGCTGACTCTCCTCAATATTCCTGATCAGCTCTATTCGATATTGGGTATCAAGTGGATTGCTTCAGGCATTGGAGAACCATTGCTGACTGATAAGCAGTGGTTGGACCCAACGCAAATGGGAAGAGCAAAGATACTAGTTGAGGTAAAGCTTGATAAACCCTTTCCTAAGAGAGTGGCTCTACTTGATAAAATGATTCAATCACAATGGTGGATGTGTTGTATTCCTGGCTCCCGTCAACGTGCAGTGGATGTGGTCAATTTGGCCATAAAGCCACTCGTTGCCTGCTTATTAGTGCACAATCTTCACCACCTTTGAGTTCGAGTTATGCTCACAAGAATATCACTTCTTCCGATGAGGCTATTGCAAGAAAAAGTGCAATGTCTGCAGCACTGAAAGTCGATGAAGTTGATGACTCAAATTCTTCGGCAGCAATGGAATCTGGGAAACAATTGTCTAAAGAAACTCTTAAGTCGACAGTGCAGGCTCCCATTTTGGTATCTCCTATTACTAGGGAGACAGTTTCTTCCCCCGATCAAGTAGGTACTAATATCACCTCTACCAATACTCTTTCTCTTCTTATAACAACAGGGATCACTAGCAATAATAAATCAGCTACTAAGGCCATATTGAACGAGGTCTCCACTTTCAAACATGTCACTCCTCCATCTGTGAAAGCAGATGCGGATTTGAGCAGATCATTGTCCAGTTTAGCTTTGTCTACCAATAAGTTTGCTTCTTTGGATTCTTCGGATGATGATGATTCAGATGATGAAAATGATATACCGGCTTTAGACGACGTGTCTGATCCAGTTGAACTATTGACTCAATTCGATACAAGAATTCTCCGGGAAAGGCCAGTAAAACCGTCAGAAAAAGCTAAGGAGCATTGGCAATCTGGAACCGGTGGAAGAGGAAGAAAAGGTGGCCGAGGTTAGTAGTATCTTAGGAAGATACTTGTAACTTAATCGAAGCAGATGTTATGTAATCTCTTAAAATGGCTGAAACAATCCATGTGTAATTGTTTCCTCGATAATAAGTAATGGTTTAAAAAAAAAAAATACTAGACAAATCAATCGCTGACCTGACAAGCTCAAAGTCATTCTCGTTGTGGCGCTAGGCCTCAATTTCTTATAAATATGCAAATCATTCTTAAAAATTAGTATATACTTTTAATTGTTTTTGAGAATATCTTTTTAGTATTCCAAGCATTCATAAAAAATTAATATATTATTTTAACATATTCATTATCATCTTTCTAGCTGCTTAAAATCACTTTATGTATAAAATCATTTTATATGTAACATTAAAGTATTAGAAATCATTCTTTAAAAGTATGTAAACTTTTCCTAAAAACTAGTATACTTTTCATATTTTAAAGCTATTAAAACCATTTTATGTCTAAACTATTTTAAAATGTTTACTAAAAACATAGTAATTTTTTACTAAATTTTCAAAAGTATATTTTTACATCTCATAATATATATTTAATAATTAGTAAACTATTCCACCATATTTATTAATAATTTCAAATTTTTAAATTGTTTCTAAAATTTTAAAATTATTTCTAAATAAGTTTAGTAAACTACTAGGAATTATTCTTTAAAATGAGTAAACCCTACTTAAAAATGACGAAAACGATTTTTTTTCAAAAAATATTTAAAAGAGAAATTTGAATATTTTGCTTTTCCAGAAAACTAAAATATTCCGACTTTAATGAATATTATTTTTGTGACTTTCAGCTTTGTGTACCTTTTCTTTATATGAACATCATTTAATGTTTTTTTAGAAATTTTTAGTTTCAAACACAATATATCTCAAATTGTCTCTAAATAATAATAAAAATTAAGTTTAAATAACATTTTTCCAATATTTCTGTTTTCTGCTGCTGTTTTAATTAGTTTTTCTTGTACGTCAACAAGATTCCACAGTGAGTCTTTTTTTACTTTTATTTTTATTTTTTCTAATTTCCTTTTAGTTAGGGAACCATAAGACAAGTAGAATAGTCTAAGTCAACTAACAAAAACGTGTGACTAAATTATCCAAGTCTATTGTATATTTGTATCTCTCCTTTTCAATCTTGACTTAGTCCTTCCTTTCCCACTTGCTCTTTTTTTGTCTCCAGTTGATATTCTTTTTTGTCTAATTTTGTTTAATCATATATCAGCTCTGCTCAAAACAAACCAACCCCAGGGAAAGAAACTTTATTCAGATACCAATCAATCATGTTTTCTCCAATACTCTTTGGGTTCTCAAAACCCAAATCTTGTCTGATCTTGCTTTTCTTCTTTTCCTACTTTCACCTTTTTCCTTGTGCTCTAAGTCAACCAGACCTTGACCTTAAGTTTTGTGATACTCTGTTTCACTGTGGGAATATCACCGCGGGGTTTCCTTTCTGGGGAGCGGCTCGACCAGAACCTTGTGGTCATCCTTCTTTGGGGCTTCGCTGTGGCGGAAACAGGCCTTTTTTAATCATCTCAGGTCAGATGTACAGGATCCTCCACATAAACAACTCAACTAACACTCTTCAACTCGCGAGGCAAGACTTTTTAGGTAATTCATCCTGCAATGCTACATTCACCGGCACAACGTTGACTCATGAACTCGTTGAGATTTCGCCTGAGTACACAAACCTCTCTATTTACTATCTCTGCGAACCTCATCTTCCCAACCCCGCAAGTTTCACATGTCCACAGACTGGTGCTGCCTGGGTGCGTCAGAGTAATGAAATTCATGAAAACTGTGCTGTGAGTTTCAACATAACTGTTCCCACAAGTTATGTCCCAGAGGAGGGAGCTTTCAATTTGAACCGTTTATTCAGTGTTCTTAAAGAAGGATTTGAGGTGAAGCTGAGGATTGATAAGAGACCGTGTCAAGAATGTAAATCCACTGGTGGAATCTGCGCCTACGATAGGGCCACTCCAGTTTGCTGCAAGAAAAACTCTTCATCAAAAATCGAATGCAGTCCAATGATTCCATCTGGTATGTTTCTGAACTATCAGCAAGTTTCTTATTGCAATCATATTAGTTCTTTTTTCTAGCCAAATTTATGCAGCATTACTCTGAGAGCAACCAGACTTAAACAGAAAACAAAAGCTTGCTCATAAGTCGATTTGCAGCCTCGTAAGTTCTACTATGAGACATACCGCAACTATAAACCCTATGTTGCGCAATCAGTAAATCCACAAGAATGTACAACATGCTAATCACCAAGAACCACGGCTCATATAAGAAAAATATATTCCGCAATCTCTTTAACCAAGTCACAAATATCTTTTCTTCTCTTTCGATTTTCCTATGTTAGTTTTAGCATTGTTAAGACATACCTTACTTCCTAGCGAGCACAAGATAGAAGGTAGAAACTTGAGTCGTCTAAAAGTCTTGATCTGTGTCCAGCAACTTGGCATACAAGATTTCCATCAAGTCAGTTTCGAAGTATGGTGGAAGTATTCATTACCATGAATCTGTCTTCTTTCTTTATCAACATCGTTCAATTTCCATGGTAAATGCTAAAGAGTCTTAATCTTGTCCCACTCGTCATTCCTCCAAATTGTCTAAAACTGACAGAGAAAGTGGAGAGTAATGGAAGGGCCATTTATTGTCAAGTCTTTCTTCTTTCTTTTGAATCCCTCTCTTTAGCCCCATTTTCTACTCTGCCTGACTTTTCCTAGTAAACTTCTTGTACGGGCACTTACTTTTAAGGTCGTCATACAAAAACAAAAACAGAATAAGTTAATAATAATAAAAGCTAATTTAATAGCAAATCCATAAAAATAAAATCTTTTAAAATAATTTAATATCCTGATTGTTTACCAGTCAATTCGATAACTAAGTCATCCTAACCCACCTAATTCCAAGGAAATTTCCGTTTGGAAATAAACAAATATATTAAAAAAGAAACCTTAGTTTTCTTTTCCTTCTTTCAACTCCTAGAAAACGAAGACTTAGACAAAAACCATTTACTTATTCCTCATCTGTCTTTTTCCTCCTTTTCTTATTCTTCTTCATCCTCTTGTTCATATCCAAGGCAAGAAAAAGAAAGAAAAAAACAAACTGAGGAAATAACCATGATCAATCTCTTCCATTCTCCAAAAAGATCTTTGGCTTATACAATCATATGGATGCTCCTTCTGATTCTCGATTGTGTTTTTTCAGTTGATGAGAGTCACCAGCACTGCAGTCCTCTGTTTACCTGCGGAAATAAGATAGATCTGTATTATCCCTTTTGGACACAAGACAGAGCAGAGTGCGGTCACCCAGGTTTCAAGGTCAACTGCAGCAAGGACGGTTTTGCAGAGTTTACCATCTCCTCGGTTAAGTACAGAATCCTCGAAATGAACTATACGTTTAGCATCATTAGACTCGCGAGAATGGATTATCTCGACGATCTTTGTCCTCATTCCCCTGAAAACGCAACACTCAACCAACAAGTTCTTCCATTTTCTCGAGACACTGAGTTCCTAACATTTTACTACCACTGTCATGGTCCAAGATTGGATTTCCCTTCCAATGGCTACATTAGACGGCTTGAATGTGAGGATGATACTGGTGGACAAAGTTTCTCTGTCCCGTCCCTTTTTCATATAGATGTGTTACAAGAATCGTGTAGAAGAACCGTCAACATTCCAGTCTCTCGATCTGCCTTGGTGAAAGAAGAGCGAAATCAGACTGCGGAGGCTGTTAAGAAGGCTCTTCGTGAGGGGTTTGAGCTTAATTTCAACAGAGATTGCTCGCGATGCCGAGGATCAGACGGTGCTTGTGGATATAGTCAGAGGTTGGGAGGATTCGTCTGCTACTGTATAGACGGGCCTCAGAAGCATACTTGTGGACATAATGGTAACGATTTGTTTCCACCGTTTCCCTGAATACTTTGAGAAATTTAAGTAGTCTGAATCTTATTGTGGTCTGAAACTAATTTACTAATCTTCTTCCACAAAAACCAGATCCTCTCCCTTCCTCAACCTCAACCACTTCATACTCCCCCACCCCCACCTACCGACCTGACCTTTTAACTGGATCTAGTTTAACCATTCAGAGAAACTCACTTGACTTCAAAATTTTCTTCAATCACGATTTTATGTTCTGACTTGGGTTTAAACTGACATTCTTCTCCTGGTATTTGTTCATGCAGGTCTCTCCAAAAAAGCAAAAATAGGTAGGTTTCTACCCTTTTCCTTCCAGAGAAACTGATTTCAGTAAAACATACCTAAGAAACAGCAAATCTTACGAAGCCCCTGTCTTTTCATTTGTCTCCAGGCATCGGATTTGCTTGTGGGTTCTTGGGTGCCACTCTTTTAGTAGGAGGTTTGTTCCTTTTCATCATCCGGAGAAGGAAGAAACTGGGAGCTCAATACACAAGCAAAGGCCTTTCAACTTCGCCGTATTCAAGCAATAATACAATGTCAACCACTCCAACTTCCACAACAATCTCGGGAAGCAACCATTCTCTCACGCAATCAATCTCCAACCTCGAAAACGGAAGCGTCTACTTCGGAGTCCAAGTCTTCAGCTACGAAGAACTCGAGGAAGCCACTGACAATTTCTCTAGAGAGCTTGGAGATGGAGGCTTCGGTACTGTCTACTACGGTAAGAACCTAAACTCGATTATATACCAAACAAACCTCCAAACTTGGCTTTTCTAAAAAGCTTATGCAAAATTTTTGAAGGTATACTAAAGGACGGACGAGCCGTGGCAGTGAAACGACTCTTCGAGAGATCACTGAAACGCGTGGAGCAATTCAAGAACGAGATCGATATCTTGAAGTCTTTGAAACACCCGAACCTAGTGATCCTATACGGATGCACAACAAGACATAGCAGAGAGTTACTCTTAGTGTACGAATACATCTCCAATGGCACACTCGCTGAACATCTCCATGGAGACCAAGCACAATCACGACCTATTTGCTGGCCTGCTCGACTCAGCATCGCTATCCAAACAGCTGAAGCATTGTCCTTTCTCCATGCTAAAGGTAAAAGATACAAGTTTGAAACAAACACAAACAATGAGATTCTTGAAAAAGAAAACTGAAATGATGAAACTTTCTGATTTTAGGAATCATACACAGAGATGTTAAGACTACGAACATTCTTCTAGATAGCAATAACCAAGTGAAAGTAGCTGACTTCGGACTCTCACGGTTGTTTCCGACGGATCGAACTCATATCTCCACGGCGCCGCAAGGAACTCCGGGATATGTTGATCCTGAGTATTACCAATGTTACCGTCTCAACGAGAAGAGCGACGTGTACAGCTTCGGAGTCGTACTCTCGGAGCTAATCTCATCCAAAGAAGCAGTCGACATCACTCGACACCGCCACGACATCAACCTCGCGAACATGGCAATCTCCAAAATCCAAAACGACGCCGTCCACGAGCTCGCGGATCTGACTCTCGGGTTCGCGAGGGATCCTTCCGTGAAGAAGACGATGATCTCGGTCGCCGAATTGGCTTTCCGGTGTTTGCAGCAGGACAGAGAAGTCAGGCCGTCGATGGACGAGATCGTCGAGGTTTTGAGAGGGATTCAGAAGGAAGGGATGAGAGATTTCCCGGAGGAGGTGGAGATTGATGTGAGCGGAGGTGATGACGTTGTGTTGCTGAAGCACGGTGTACCTCCGCCGTTATCGCCGGTGACTGAGAAAGAGACGAGTAGTTCAACTAATACGACGGCGAGTTCGTTTTGAGAGAGTGTTATTAGGAGAAAGACTCTGGATCTAAAAGAGGGTTCGGTGTCAGTATATATAAACTGTGAATTTCATCACCTCTTTGACTTTTTACTTTTCCTGACTTTTTGACTCTTTTGTTCTTTCTTGTTTCTATTTTCTTTTGTGGTATCTGCATGATAAAATGGACCGTTACTATTACGATAATTACTATGTCGCAAATCTGGCTTAGTAACAATCACTTGCTCAATCACATGTAGAAGAAGATGACTCATGATCATGTTCACATGGAGCAGCTTCCTCTCGAACTTAATCTTCATATTGATTTCTTTTGTCGAATTTGAAGAGGAGTGCATCTTTTAATTGTTCGCATGTCCTAGTTATCGTGGTCATAACGCTTATAAAACTCACAATAGTGTTTTGAAATTCCATGTTACGGCATCACGTTAAGTATTGCGATTGAGATGAGAGCCGTGCCAAAATTTATGGATGTCATAAGTGATTCTATAAAAAGTTTATAAAATATGTTGATAGAATTTTCTTTATTATTTTATTAAGTTTTTTAATATATTATCTGATTGTATCTCAAATTTTCATTTACTTTTTTTTAGATTTTGAGCTACGAACATGTAATTTTGCAGGATTTACGTACATATAAGAAAATAATTTTTAAATTTGTACAATAAAAATGGTATCAAATTGTAATTAAGAAGTTGAA
This sequence comes from Isatis tinctoria, assembly GCA_010577795.1. Classification (NCBI taxonomy): domain Eukaryota; kingdom Viridiplantae; phylum Streptophyta; class Magnoliopsida; order Brassicales; family Brassicaceae; genus Isatis; species Isatis tinctoria. Next base: position 36,289 of record VHIU01000517.1, on the reverse strand, counting down.
GTAATTTCTCAAACATGTTATCTTATAAACTTAAACATAAGCAACAGTGTTGTGATAAAAAGTAAAATAAAAAACAAAAACAAAAAATAAGCAAAAAATAGAAAAAAATAAGCAAAAAATAAAATAAAATAATCAGCAACATTCAAAACAAAAACTAAGAGAAAGAAAATTATACATAGGCGAAAGTTTCTAAACCTTTCATATAGGCACAGCTCTATATTCTCATAAAATGCTCATTGTCTGAAAAGTATTCCTTTTATCTATAAACATGCATAATTTTTTTAACTTTGTTTTTCATGTGTTATTACAAAACTAGCTATTTCTTATTTTGCAGTTATGCACCCTCAACTATATGAATACAAAAAGATATATGTATTCAAACATGATAGATTTACATTATCTCATTCAAAGCGCTACAATGATCAATTTTTTTTGTTACTGCAGAACAGTACCTCTAGATCCATTCCTCTTCAACACTAATTAATCTTTAATTAAATATACAGCCTCCATAATATGAATAAAAAAAACATACATATACATACACACATATATATATATATATTCAAACATGATAAATTTACATTATCTCATGAAGAGTGTTACAATGATCATTTTTTTTTTTTGCAAGACAATACCTTCAAGTTCACTCCTCTTAAACCCTAAATAATCTTTAATTCAATATGCACCCTCAACTAAATGGAATATATATATATATATTCAAACATGATAGGTTTAAAGAAATAGAAATAGAAATAGATACATAACCCATAGAAGGTTCAAAATGTTGTTTTTAGTTTTTAATCCTTCAAATTTGAGGAGCATGCTGTCACGACCTTTAAAAAAGGCCCATGTTGCTAATTGCGTTCTCTACATGTTTGTCAGATCATACATTTACATGTGCTAAAGACCCTTTTTCAGATATTGGATGACATTCCAGCTCAGTATGGTCATGGAAAAAGACATAGGGAAGTTGGATTTGATAGCGTCTCCACCATCGTAATAAACTCCAGCCAAATGTGTGTAGGGATAGCTCCCATCTTGGAGACAAGAATCACTTCTCCACGAAACATTGTTTTCGTGAGGCAAGTACCCAGCTGCAACAACATAACAGAGCACATTTGATTTTTGATCTGAAGTTACTAATAAAATAAAAAAAACTTTTTCTTTTTCACTTACATCGCTAGCTGTTGAAAAATATGAGAGCTGCAAGCAGCACAGTGCTGTAAGTTTCATCATGCGGTTGTTGGTCGTGGTGGCGATGAGTAACCGTTTTGATCGTCATCGCAAAGCTAGCCGTCAGTACAACTACCGCCAGAACTGTAAGAATACATTTCTTCTTCTTCTTATTGACGGATGTATTCCTACTGAGATCTGTACGAGGTTTATTGGGAGATCGATGAGATCGACCTAAACCGAATGAAGACCGAGAACCGAAGATCGGAGATTTAACGGTCGAGATGAATAGAAGTATATAGAAGATTCAAGAAGGATCTAGAAGATATAAAGATATGTCAATATCTTAGATTTGGAAGATTGGCATTTATCTCCAAGATATTATTTCTATATTATTTAGGAAATTAAGGGTTTATAATTCCCTACAAAAAATAATATAATATTATTATTATAAATAATATAGAAATAATATCTCGGAGATAAATGCCAACCAAAAAGAGGAGATTCTGTTTTAAAACCAGAAAATCAACAAAGTGGTGTGGTATGTAAAAAACGTAATCACAAGCAACAACAAGGAGAAGCAAGAAACATAGCAAGGCTTCTTAGAATCTTAGCAAGAAAAAAAAGAAAGAAAACAAGGCGGGTGATCAAAAGAAGACACCAAACAAAGAAAGAGGATGTTTACCTTATAGAACGTATCAGTATCATCACTGCTGTCGAAGGCTTTGAGAAAGTAGTTAGGAAAACAATTTTTAAACTTGTACAATAAAAATTATCAAATTGCAATTAAAAAGTTGAAGTAATCTCTCAAACTATTTATCTTGTAAATTTAAATATAAACAACAACGTTGTGATAAAAAATAAAAAAATAAGTAAAAAATAAGCAAAAAATAAGCAACATTCAGAACAAAAACAAAGAGAAAAAAAGTTAGACGTAGGCGAAAATTTTTAAAACTTTCATATAAGCACAGCTATGATTGAGATTACGATAATATTTGTTCTATATGGTTTTTATAGTTGTGGCGGCGCCTTGTTTACATAATACACTGTATTATTGTAGAGTACACACACCACATTTGCACCGGAGTGGCATGATCTTATTCAATACGTTTTTGATCTTATTCAATAAACCAGCTTGATGCCATCGCCTTCGTCTGTTTACCATAACTGAATCTATTGAATCATCATGCGATTGGATTTCCATTTATATATATTCATCCCAAATGAGACCAAAATGATGTATGACAGTATGAGCATCGTCCCCTTACCTCCATCTTGTGAAAATATTTTGCCACATCCGATACTTCAAAAGTTTCCGCCACATCTAAGATCCAGCATTTGTTTTCTCAGGTAGTGACCAGAAAGTCTTCTGCCTTATCAGATAAGTTTGAATCCAATTTACCCACAAGGACGGTTGAACTAAGACTATACGCCATATATATTAACCGAAGAAAGCATACTACTGTCCGGATGAGGTAGTCCAACTGGTTTGAGGGGCAAAGGTGATGGGTTTGGGAGGGCCCCCACCCGAGTTCGAGTGCCATTGGAAACAACTTTGCCTCTTCTGGACACCACACGGGTATGGACCCTTGCTTACGGCCCATTTGCAAACCCGGCGCGAGCCTACCCGTGGGTCACGTGCCCCTTTGGAGATTAGTCTAAGCTAAGCTCAGGATACCCCCAAGGTTAATCAAAAAAAAGAAAGCATACTACTTCACTTTTGACGTAAAAATATACAATTGATATATCTATGGCGAAACTGATCTTCCATAGAAATTTGTGTAAATATTGTCATGAGGGGATAAATACATAAATATAGAAAAATGTTTTCCTTCATAAAATTGTATTGTTGAAAATATGTATATCATGATATAGGTTGTAAATGTTTCAAAAAAAAGAAAGAATAATTAGGTTGTAAATGTTTCAAAATAAAAAAAAAAAGTTAATAATAAATTATAGGATGTTTCATTATTATAATACTACTTATATAAGTTAAAAATATAAATTTCAGAAAAAATGGGTAGAAATATATACCGTTAGTAACTTTTATCTTGAATTCTTATATTTAAATATTATAATATTTGATCTAAATTTTACCTTTTTATAAGCAACAAGTTTATATATTAAGTCGGAAATATAAAATAAGTTGGTATACTAGTCTTATTATATAAAGTATGGTTTTCAAAAGTTAGCAATTAACAAGATGGTAACATGTGGCATTTTATTGTTTGAAGATTTTGACATATGTCAAAAGAATTAATATTATATTTCAGAAAAAAATTTTGAGGCAAAAAAGAAATTATAGAAAAAGGAATTTCAATTCTGAAACAAAAAGGAAAACATAGAAAAACTATTTATTGTGCGGTTAATTTAAAAGAAAACTAAAGGAAATAGACATAATGAAATCTATAAATTAAAAAGGAAATTATACAAAAATATTCATTTTTTGGTTAATTTTAAAAATAACTAAAAAAATAGACTTATTAATATTTTATTAAAAAAGAAAAGGATTTTCAGCCTTTGAACAAAAAGGAAATATAATCAATAAAAAGAAAAATTAAGAAAAAATATTACTACTTTTTAAAAAGTTTGCAAATATTATGATGTTTATATACAGAACTTAGTTTTTTTTTCATAAAAAACTTAGCTTTTTAAGAACTTAGCTTTTTCAACAAAAAAAGAAATATAATAAAAAAAAAGGAAAAATTAAGAAGAAGATTATTATTTTTGAAAAAATCTTGCAATTATTTATTATATCTATATAAAGAACTTAGCTTTTTCATAATTTACAAAATCATAAAATATGTTGAATGAGTCAATCAAATTTTGACATGTAATAATTTTATTTTTTCTAATGAAATAAAAGAGAGAGAAAAATATGTTTTATAAATTATAAAAATTATAATCAGTTTTTTTAATAAACTGTGGATGAATTTCAAGGAATTCCGGTTTAATATAATTATTACTTTTTAAATAATTAATAGTTAGTTTTTTCTTAAATAAAAAGAATCAGAAAAGGAAAAATGAATAATGTAATAAATTGAGTTTTACTAATACATAAAAAAAATTATTAAAATTTACTGATTATCATGATCATGATATATGTTAAGTGAGTCAATCGGATTTTAATGTATAAATTCTGTTTTTGTAATTGAATAAAATAAAAATACAATAAGTTTTCGTAGACAAACGAAATAATATTTGATTTTTTATAATTTGTTATTAAATAAAGTTTAGTTTCTCAAAACTAGTAATCAACATAAGCGCCACACATATTGAAATAGTCAATAAGATTTTGACACCTATAATTTATTTCCTAATTAATTTTAAGTAAAAAAGATAATGATTATTTATATTAGACAAAAAAATAGAAAAGACAAAAAATACTTTAGTTTTCTAAATTCATAAAAGAAAAAGAAAAATCAATATCTTATCTTATTAAATAAAATTTGATGTCCAAAAGCATTAATTAATATAATCGTAATATGTGTCAAATCTATCTATGAAATTTTGGTACTTGTAAAAAATCATTTTAAGATGAAAATATATAATACTTATTTAATAAAAATATTATTGTGTATGATTTTTAATGAACAAATTTAAGTTTTAACATAAAACTGTTTCCATTTTTAAGGTTTACAAATTTGAAAATTGTCTATATTTAATTCATTAAAATATATTTTAAGTAATATAATATTTTTCATCAAGAATAATATAAAATTTAAAATATATTTTTAGAATCTTTTTGTTTATTTAGAAAAAAAAAACTGTTTCTACTCGAATTTCTCAACTGCGAGTTATAAAATATAGTTTATGAATAATTTAACGTAAATTTTAATCTAAAATCTAAAATAAATATATTATGCGGGTTATCAATTTCAGATTTTAATTTTTTTTCACCCACATATCACACGGGTCCTAATCTAGTATGAAATAATAAAAAGTACTAAATTAATTTTGGAGTCTTTAAAAAGTGAATGCTATAATAATAACGTAAAATCTACAAAATACTTTCTTCTAATTAAACATCTAACTAAATCATATAGTTTTCAATATTGATTTGATTTCCCAGCTCTAATGGGTAGGGAATTTTCTAATTTAAAAAGAAATCTATGTAGAAATACAAAAAAAAAAATCCTTTTCCATAGATATATAGAATTGTAAGGAAATATATTAGTAGAATATTATTGCTCTAATATGAAACACTCCCACCCTAGATACTGTACCTAAAAAAATTATATGTAAAAAACAAATTAAATTATATCAGTTGGAAATGACGTAGTCACTCAAATTTATAAATAGATACGTAAAGTTCACATCAGTACCGGTCCTTAGTAATAAAAAACCTGAAGCTAACTACAAAAAAAGGGCTGAAAATAGCAGATCCACAGGTTGAACTGAGGTTGTTGAGGTTTCATTATCAATGTTTGTACCACTAGACTAAAGGAAATATTACTAAAATGAGGCTGAAACTAGTTTATATTTTTGGGGGCTGGAAGCCCATGCTTCTTAAGCTTCCCCTCAGGGCCGGGCTTGGTTCACATCATAAACCATTCATTCATAGTTTCATATACACAAAATAAAAGAAGAGAACATATATATACAAGAAAGATGGGTAAGAATTTGAGCATGGTGTGGATCATGATCATGATGATAGTAGCGGTGATTGTGATCGGAGGTGAAGCAAAATCGGAGGCGGAGTGCAGTGTGATTTGCCGTCCTCATTGCCAACCTTCATCATCAGCTGCAGAATGTACCGACTGTCATAAAAATTGTGACCTATCTCCACCTTCTGTAAAGACAAAGATTCTAAAGAATCAAAAGAACAAGAAAAGATTACCACCTTAACTAATTAAGCTATAACAAATATATGATAATTGTATCGATGGAGACTAAATGTTTCTAGATTTCCTCCTTTCAATAGTTATGTATTATTTCTTTAGTAATAAGATGATGTTCTCAGAATCTAATGTTTTCATAAAAAAAAAATTTAAGAACAACTATGAGGACAAATAATCAAAACAACAAGAAAAATCTATAACATAATCGTTTGCGGCGACATTCTCTGTCAGCTCATTGCCAAGAAAAGAACTCATGGAGTTGGAAAAAACTAGGGAAAGCTTTGAGCTCTCCCTTAACTCGATGACGATCCTATCAAAATCTTCATCGGCCCTTTTAAGATCGATCCACTCTCCAGCCGGTCTACTTCTCCGTCTGGGAATCCGAAGTCGGCGCACTCTCATTCTTTGTCACATATCATGCATCATCCTTTTTCTCATTTTTTCCTTGGTTCGCTTTTATTAACGATGTTAATCTTGAAGATACCGATGGAGTTGGCAAGAACATTGAATTCGGAGAAAGGGATCACCCAATCGTCATCCATTCAACTCTCTTCAGCAAAAAAGGGATTTTATAACTATTAATTTAGATATAATATCGCCGGTTTAAACTTTATATTATTCCACATTTTTAGTTTTATTTAATTAAAATGACATTGTATCTTTTAAGTCGTGATATATCGATTGTACATTCATCAAAATATGACGTTTGACTAACATCATCAGAATCAATGTTGGATTTCATCAACTTATTTTAGTTTAGGTATGAAATTTAAATTTAAAAAAAGTTTGAGTTGAAAAAAATACCTATTGTGAAAGTTCAGATATGAAAATCCCGTAGAAAAAAGTTCATGTTGAGTTTCCTCTTTTTCCCACTCAATGACATGGGGAATTCATGATCATATGTTGACATGGAGCAGCTAGCTTCCTCTCGAATCTCATCTTCATCTTGCTTTCTTTTGTCGAATTTGAAGAGGAGTGCATCTTTTAGTTGTTTGCATGTCGTAGGATCGTGGACATAACGCTTATAAAACTCACAATAGTGTTCTGAAATTCCATGTTTCAGCATCACGTTAAGTATTGCGATTGAGATTGCCATAGTATTTGTTCTATGGTTTTTATAGTTGTGACGGCGCGTTGTTTACATAATAATTTACACCAGAGTGGCATGAGAAGTAAGAGTACTTGGGTGTAAACCAATCCTCTTGTACCAATCTACTCTAGGCCAGGCGACAAGGATGAGGCTCAGAGTTCTTGCGTTAAACTTTGGGTTGTATATATCTTCTTTTTGTTTCCAAATAGTGGTACACTTACCACTTAGGTTTCCTTTTCTTCTATGCGCTTCCACTACGTTTTTGATCATATTCAATAATTGAAGCTACTGAATCATCATCATGTGACTGGATTCCCAAATGAGACTAATTATCTAACCAAAATGATGTATAAGCATCGTCCCTCCACGTTGTGAAAATATTTTTCCACATCCCGATACTTCAGAAGTTTACGCCACATCTAAGATCCAGCATTTGTTTTCTCAGGTAGTTAGAATATTCTGCCTTATCAGATAAGTCTGAATCTTAATTTACCCACAAGGGAGAAGGAGACGGGTAAAGAAGTTGCAAAGGAGGAAGTTGAGCAGAATCAGAAGGAGAAGGAGACGGCTACAGAAGTGGCAGCAGAGGATCCTGTACTGCAAGACTTGGAGTTCAATAGTTCCCTCTATGCAGAGCATGGCGGTGGAGGCGAAACGGAGGAAGAAACGCAGGGTGAAGAAGCTGTAGAAAAGAATGCGCTGCTGTACCAGGATAAGGAGAAAGAACAAGGAAAAAAGGCACAAGAGGAGGGGGAAAGAAATGAAAAAGAGAAACAGGAGCCATGAGAGGAGGAGGAAAATACTGAGGAGGAGGAGGAGGTAAATAGGATTATTGATAATTTCATAGTAATGTGACACTTGCGTTTTGGGAGATAAATGTGATATAAATATCACACTTGCGTTTTGCAGGGGGCAACACTTAAGAGGTGTAGCACCGTGGGAGTTGAGAGAGGCTCAAGGAGGAAGCGTTTGCGGAGCAGGAAAGCGAGTGAGCCCCGTAGGTACGAAGGGCAGAGCAAGGACAATGAGGACCAAGGTGAGCACGAAAAGGATGAGGCCGGAGATGAAGGTGTAGAGGACCTAAGTAAGGAGCAGAGTAAAGAAGCTGCACAGAACGTGGAGGAGGACCTGCTACAGGACCTGGAGCTGTACCGTGGCTTCGTTTCTTCTCTCTTCGACGACCCGGAGGATGTTGAGAACGTTGAGAGGAGGCACAAGAGGAGAATGTGTGGAAGAGGAAATCAACTGAGCCTCCTAGGTACGGGTTGAGGACGAGAAAACCTCTCCAGCATCTGGGTCCTGCGAAGAAAGAAAGACCTAAGGCTTCTGTTGTATTGGAAACAGATGTAGTATTTTGTTTTTTGGAACCCATTTGGATGGTTTGTGACAATGAAAAACAAAACGAGTATTTATCATAATGAAAAACTAGTATTTTAGTTCCTAAGGACAGAATACCAAAACAGATGTAGGTATTCAAATAAAAATTGCGAAACAAATAAAGAAGTCTTGAATTAAAATTCAGAAACATGATGATCATACAGCTGTCTTCAAATAACAATGCAAAAACAGATAGAGATGAGAAGTCTTGAATTCGAATTCAAACAGAGAACATAAGTCTTGAAATACAATTCAGAAATTAGAAGTAGAACAACATCAAATGTTGAGTAAATGGTTGCGTAAATCCGCAACCATCTTATGGAGCTCTACAATTTCAGCTCGCATCAGAGAGTGCTCGTTGTGAATTTTGTCCAAGTTCTCCTTCCTCTGTTGAAGTTCTGTGTTGATTTTTTCAAACTCCTCCTCCACACCGTGAATCTACAGTTTCCTTGCATGTGAGCCATCGTTCTGCCAAAAAACAAACATATTGAGCAATGCATATAAACAGAAATGAGGAACCCCAAATAAGAACACGCACCTGATAGTGATTGCAAGTCCAATAAGTCTTTGCTGGGTCGGGTTTAGCAGCGGTTGCAGCTTCTTCCCGGATGATTCTTCCCCCACAAGGACCTTATCAATCATTCCATAATCCATATAAGGCATGTACTCGCATCTCCGCATGAACTCCCTCGCCTCCTCGTCGGAACTGTCAGAACTACTCATTGGAATAAATTGGAAGACGTAATGGTGTTAGTGTTACCGAGTATTATCAAGTGTTACCCCGAAAATCAACTATCTCATGAAATTATTTGCATACACCGTAATTCCTCCTATATTCAAGAACCCAAAGCGAGTCCTCTAATAAACCCCTAACAAACACAGACAACAAACCCATAATATGCAATTTCTCGAAAAATTTCATTACTAACATAATGTTCTCAACAAACCCAGAATCTGAAATCAAGCACCCTATGCGAAGCCACTGTCATTCCTCCAATATTGAAAAACCCCAAATCGATTCCTCTAACAAATTCGGACAACAAACCCAGAATATGTAATTTTCCCCAAATTGAAATCGATTTACATAATTTTAACAAACACTAAAATCCAAAAAACAAATACCTTGGAATGTGAGGAACCGGGAAAAGAGACTGCTCCGAAGAATTGCTCAAATGTGCAAAGAAAGGAGATGATTGTGGGAAAAGTGAAAGAGGGATGGGGGGGAAAAGTGAAAACCCTAGATCTGGGGAGGAAGTAAAAAAGGAATTTTGTGGTTTGGGGGAATATGGGAACAATGGTGTGGGTCCACACAAAATCGGAGGTCAAAAGAAAATGTTCAAAATTTTAAAATAAAGTGGGTTTATTTGGGGGAAAAATAAGAGGAAAAATGAAAAAAATTTCACGGGCGCCGCCAAAATTGCACATAGTAATACCAAGTATTCTAGTGCTACCATTTTCCAAATAGTTATACTTTTGGGTATTTTTGAGTTTTCGTAGTGTTACTGACTTCAAGTATAAAATTTGTTGTTATACAGACGGTTTCAGTCAATCAGTATGCCATTCTCAGGTTTCTATGCATTAACATTTTTTAAACGTATTTTATGTGCGTTTTGGCTCCTAAAGTGACTACTATCAAAAAAGTGTTCATAGAACTGTAAGGTATTATTTGGGTGATTGTGGTAATAATGAATCATCATCTCCAATTTTTTTTTCAATCAATTTGGTAATATTATATGTACTTATTAAGCTAAAATAGTTTTCGAAATGGTGATTCTTTTCACATTTTTTTTTGATTTAAAACCATTTTTTCTCAAATTTCTCTATTATTTTTTTTATATAAATTCTTGCTTCATTTGATCCTCCAAAACAATATTATTCTTACACTGAACTAAAATACGAAATTAAAAACCGGACTTTAACTTTCTAATAAATCATCATTTCGATTTTTGGGGTAGTTTTTTTAAATTAAACATCAATCAATTGACAAAAAATTAAGAAAAAAAAATAAAAAAAAAATCATTGAGGCTTATGGGTTATCCGATACCCAATTTGAAAATAAAGCAACAAACCAAAAATAAACACTGGTCCGAATTTCTGAAACCTTTTCTTAGCTGCACCAGTTATACCTAGTTTCAGCGTGAAAAACCAACAATCATCTCACATGACCTAATCCTCTTTGGAAAGAAACTACTCACCACCACTTTCTCCACCACTTTGAAAATATGAATACAAACCTCTCCCTCTCCCTCTCCCCCTTCATCGGTGTTCTCCAACGGATGAGAACCTTCTTTCTTGATTTCTTCCACTCTTCTTGACCAACTTCGGTGGTAAGACAACCAAACTTTGTATATCCTCAGGAACAATCCAATCAGACTGATGGGGTACTGGATAAATGGTCCTACAATACGCCAATGCCTAAACTTCCCTCAAATAATATTTCGAGCAAAACTCATGGAGATGGACGTCCTTACCTCCACCAATGAATCTGGCAGCCGCAATTGCATGCACGCATGGGTATTTGTCAATATCAAAGTGCTTGCAACTGCAAGTTTTAGATCTCATATCAACGTTATAAGGCTTGCCATCACGTCCAGTGACGCTGTATTCAAGGAAGAAGGCGTTCAACTCACGAACCTTCAATTTCTTCGCTTCCGGTGACATTTTGTCGAGCTCTTTCGTCACATATGGCACAATCTTCTCTGCGTCTGATCCTCCACCAGCAGAAGCATTCCTATGCTTGTTAAACCATTCAGCCATTTTCTCAACAATCACATCAATCATGGGTAGAAGCGCGTACATCCTCGCCATCCTCAAAATGCTATTAATCGATTCAACAATATTGGAGGTGTCAATGTTGTATCGATCTCCTCGAAAATAACATCTCACCCATTTATCCTTAGCTGCACTTTTGTCCACATACTCTCCTGCACCCTTATACTTGATTCTAAAAGCGTCGTAAAGACTCAAGAAATCACTCTCAGTGTATGCATGGGCGCATTCTTTGAATTTGTGTACGTAGGTTCTTTTTTGACCTTACTAACTTCTCCTTTCACGTTCTGAGACAGATGATGTATACAATAACCATGCTCAGACAATGGGAACACCTCAGCCACCGACTTGATGAGGCTAGGGTTTCTATCAGAAAGAAACACCATTTCCGGATCATCCGGTATCACTGATTTTAACCTGTTCAAAAACCACATCCAGCTAGCATCTTTCTCACCATCAACTACACCAAAAGCAATCGGATAATGGTGATGATCAGGATCTTGAGCTGTAGCAACAAATAAAACACACCATAACTAGTCTTAAGGTGGGTCCATCCACTACAATAACTTTTCTCATGCCTTTAAATCCTTGGATGGAAGCTCCAAAAGCAAAGAATAGGTACTTAAACCTGTTCTACTCATCCAATTCCACATAAGTCCGTGTACCTAGATTCATCACCTCAAGCATGTACATATAAGAATACACCATCTGGTAACTCTCTCCGGACTTCCCGGACATCATTAGCAACTTGTTTCCTTCCCCTCCAAGCAGTAGAGTATGATACTGTAACACCAAGTTTCGCTTGAACCATACCAATCAAAGTCTCGGAGGTGGAGGTGGAGTGTCGAATCGTCCGGAAAGTCCTCGTGCAAAACAGATGCAACTATTCGTGGATTTCCTCCCTTTCTATTCCTTATTGTAACAAAAGAAGCTCTAGAGCATGTATGCATGTTGTTGTAAGTTGTAAGCGTGAAACAATTTGAATTCATAAGCTTTGCAGCTCGTACTGACCACTTGCAACCTGAAGCTTCAGCTTGATGACATCTGAGAACATATCGTTTCCGGTCAGACTTGACTGTTTGAACTTCGAAACAATTCGATGTGAAGCTTTATGAACTAAATCTTGTACTGTCTCCTTATTTTGAAACTCTTGACCTAAAACCATATCAATACCATCTTCCCAGCCACCATTTACATTCGCTTCATCTTCTATACCAGCTGCATCCTCATATTCAGTATTATGAAGTTCTTCCCTTGAATCATTTCCTCCTTCCTGGTGTTCCGACCCTTCTCCTCTGTACACAGTAACCATACCATCTATAACATCTCGATCTTCATCACCACCTAAACCGTTGTTAGCATCCACACCAAACATCTCTTCCTCACCATCTACACCATTTTCGTTTTCACGCTCAATCGGTTCCCAAATCCCATGGTTTTCATCTATCTCTTCCACAATCTCCACATTCAACACACTTCTACATGCTTGGTGATTCACTTGCATCAGGTAGCCAACAACATCATCATCATCGCGGATATATGACGGTCTGTTCGGATCCACTATGAATGGAAAGTTACTAACTCTTAGCTGCGTCGTTGCTTCGTCTTTCTTCATCTTCCTGCAAATTCGCGCAACTAACCCATCATAAGTCACCTCCTCAAAGGATGTCTTCATCACCAAAGTGTGAATTTCTTCTCCTCTTGAGATCCAGCTCATCTTCCCATCATCATTTTCATAGCATCCCCCATAATCAAAATACATAGCGGTGAATCTACTATTATTCATAATCCCCTGAAGAAGAAAGACAAACGCCATTAGCATATGACTCAAACGCCATTAGTTTCCCAACCATATATAGTAATACCAGTCTCACTCAGTAATTCCTGGTTCCCTTAGTATTACCACTTCTATCCAGTAATACCCAGTTGTACGAACCCAGAACCCTAATTTTCTTTCAAACAACAAACTACTCTGATTTACTAGATTCTGAATGATTCGAGACGCATTTAATCATTCTAACAGCTCCTCTTTAACATGTATGTTCCTTTCCACTCATCCTACCAAATAATTTACACTAAAAAAACCCAAAGATTGAAAATAAAAAAGAAATACTCACAAGAAATACAAGAAACACAAAAAAAACACAAGAAATACTCACCTGTTGTCGGAATAAAGGAGATGATACAAAACTTGGAGAGGAGAGAGGCCGCCAGCTGCTGTCGGAACTTGGAGAGGAGAGAGAGCTGTCGGAATTGAGGAAACAATGAAGAAAGAGGATGGAATGAAGGAGTTGGTTGAGGATGAAGAGGTGTGGGGCCCATTGTTAGTTGAAGAAATTGAATCGAAAATTAATTGGGTGTGGGTGGGGTTTCCGGTGGGTGAGGGATAAATCGGGTGGGTCGATTTCGATTTGGGAGGGCCGATTTGGGAGGGAAAGGTTTGGTTTAGGTTAGGATTGGTTTGATTTAAGTGAGGGTAAAAGGGTGAAGTGAAGAGTGGAGAGGTAATAGATCATCAATGGGATAGCTAGACTTTTTTTAAACCCATAAGGGCAAAATAGCTCTTCACCCAATTTGAAGAGGAATGCATCTTTTAGTTGTTTACATGTCGTAGTATCGGGGTCATAACGCTTATAAAACTCACAATCGTGTTTTGAAATTCCATGTTTCGGCATCATGTTAAGTATTGCGATTGAGATTACGATAATATTTGTTCTATAGCTTTTATAGTTGTGATGGCGCGTTGTTTACATTAATATCGTCATGAGGGGATAAATACATCAATATAGAATAATGTTTTTCTCGTAAAATTGTATTGTTGAAAATGTGTATATCATGATAGGTTGTAAATGTTTCAAAATTAAAAAAAATAACTAATAGTTAACTATAGGATGTTTAACTATTATAATACTACTTCTATAAGTTAAAAATATACATTGTCAGCAAAAAAATGGGTAGATATATATATCACTAGTAAATTATCTTGACTTCTTATATTAGAATATTATTATTTTTAATCTAAAATTTACCTATAAAATTTAATCTTTTATAAGCTACAAGTTTATATATTAAGTCAGAAATATAAGATAAGTTGGTATATATACTAGTATTAAATTAATTTTGGAGTCTTTAAAAAGTGAATGCTATAATAATAACATAAAATCTACAAAACATTTTCTTCTAATTAAACATCTAACTAGATCATATAGTTTTCAATAGTGTTTTGATTTCCCAGCTCAAATGGGTAGGGAATATTCTAATTTAAAAAGAAATCTATGTAGAAATACAACAAAAGAAATCCTTTCCCATAGATATATAGAATTGTAATGAAATAGATTAGTAAAACATTATTGCTCTAATATGAAACACTCCCACCCTAGATACTGTACCTAAAAAAATAATATGTAAAAAGATAAATTTATTTTTCTCAGTTGGACATGACGTAGTCACCATTGTTTCAAATTTATAAATAGAGACGTAAGTTCACATCATACCTCATTCATTCATAATTTCATATACATAAAAAAAAAGAGAACATATACAAGAAAGATGGGTAAGAATTTGAGCATGGTGTGGATCATGATCATGATGATAGTAGCGGTGATTGTGATCGGAGGTGAAGCAAAATCGGAGGCGGAATGCAGTGTGATTTGCCGTCCTCATTGCCAACCTTCATCATCAGCTGCAGAATGTACCGACTGTCATAAAAATTGTGACCTATCTCCACCTTCTGTAAAGACAAAGATTCTAAAGAATCAAAAGAACAAGAAAAAAGATTACCTCCTTAACTAATTAAGCTATAACAAATATATGATAATTGTATCGATGGAGACTAAAAGTTTCTAGATTTCCTCCTTTCAATAGTTATGTATTATTTCTTTAGTAATAAGTTGATGTTCTCTGAATCTAATGTTTTCATAAAAAAAAAATTAAGAACAACTATGAGGACAAATAATCAAAACAACAAGAAAAATCTATAACACAATCGTTTGCCGCGACATTCTCTGTCAGCTCATTGCCAAGAAAAGAACTCATGGAGTTGGAAATTAAAAAACTAGGGAAAGCTTTGAGCTCTCCCTTAACTCGATGACGATCCTATCAAAATCCTCGTCGGCCCTTTTAAGATCGACCCACTCTCCAGCCGGTCTACTTCTCTGTCTGGGAATCCAAAGTCGGCGCACTCTCATTCTTTGTCACAGATCATGCATCATCCTTTTTTTCATTATTTTCTTGGTTCGCTTTGATTAACGATGTTAATCTTGAAGATACCGATGGAGTTGGCAAGAACATTGAATTCGGAAAAAGGGATCACCCAATCGTCATCCTTTCAACTCTCTTCAGTGAAAAAAGGGATTTTATAACTATTAATTTAGCTATAATATCGCCAGTTTAAACTTTATATTATTCCACATTTTTAGTTTTATTTAATTAAAATGACATTGTATCTTTTAAGTCGTGATATATCGATTGTACATTCATCAAAATATGACGTTTGACTAACATCATCAGAATCAATGTTGGATTTCATCAACTTATTTTAGTTTAGGTATGAAATTTAAATTTAAAAAAAGTTTGAGTTGAAAAAAAATACCTATTGTGAAAGTTCAGATATGAAAATCCCGTAGAAAAAAGTTCATGTTGAGTTTCCTCTTTTTCCCACTCAATGACATGGGGAATTCATGATCATATGTTGACATGGAGCAGCTAGCTTCCTCTCGAATCTCATCTTCATCTTGCTTTCTTTTGTCGAATTTGAAGAGGAGTGCATCTTTTAGTTGTTTGCATGTCGTAGGATCGTGGACATAACGCTTATAAAACTCACAATAGTGTTCTGAAATTCCATGTTTCAGCATCACGTTAAGTATTGCGATTGAGATTGCCATAGTATTTGTTCTATGGTTTTTATAGTTGTGACGGCGCGTTGTTTACATAATAATTTACACCAGAGTGGCATGAGAAGTAAGAGTACTTGGGTGTAAACCAAATCCTCTTGTACCAATCTACTCTAGGCCAGGCGACAAGGATGAGGCTCAGAGTGTTCTTTGCGTTAAACTTTGGGTTGTATATATCTTCTTTTTGTTTCCAAATAGTGGTACACTTACCACTTAGGTTTCCTTTTCTTCTATGCGCTTCCACTACGTTTTTGATCATATTCAATAATTGAAGCTACTGAATCATCATCATGTGACTGGATTCCCAAATGAGACTAATTATCTAACCAAAATGATGTATAAGCATCGTCCCTCCACGTTGTGAAAATATTTTTCCACATCCCGATACTTCAGAAGTTTACGCCACATCTAAGATCCAGCATTTGTTTTCTCAGGTAGTTAGAATATTCTGCCTTATCAGATAAGTCTGAATCTTAATTTACCCACAAGGGAGAAGGAGACGGGTAAAGAAGTTGCAAAGGAGGAAGTTGAGCAGAATCAGAAGGAGAGGAGACGGCTACAGAAGTGGCAGCAGAGGATCCTGTACTGCAAGACTTGGAGTTCAATAGTTCCCTCTATGCAGAGCATGGCGGTGGAGGCGAAACGGAGGAAGAAACGCAGGGTGAAGAAGCTGTAGAAAAGAATGCGCTGCTGTACCAGGATAAGGAGAAAGAACAAGGGAAAAAGGCACAAGAGGAGGGGGAAAGAAATGAAAACGAGAAACAGGAGCCATGAGAGGAGGAGGAAAATACTGAGGAGGAGGAGGAGGTAAATAGGATTATTTGATAATTTCATAGTAAATGTGACACTTGCGTTTTGGGAGATAAATGTGATATAAATATCACACTTGCGTTTTGCAGGGGGCAACACTTAAGAGGTGTAGCACCGTGGGAGTTGAGAGAGGCTCAAGGAGGAAGCGTTTGCGGAGCAGGAAAGCGAGTGAGCCCCGTAGGTACGAAGGGCAGAGCAAGGACAATGAGGACCAAGGTGAGCACGAAAAGGATGAGGCCGGAGATGAAGGTGTAGAGGACCTAAGTAAGGAGCAGAGTAAAGAAGCTGCACAGAACGTGGAGGAGGACCTGCTACAGGACCTGGAGCTGTACCGTGGCTTCGTTTCTTCTCTCTTCGACGACCCGGAGGATGTTGAGAACGTTGAGAGGAGGCACAAGAGGAGAATGTGTGGAAGAGGAAATCAACTGAGCCTCCTAGGTACGGGTTGAGGACGAGAAAACCTCTCCAGCATCTGGGTCCTGCGAAGAAGAGAAAGACCTAAGGCTTCTGTTGTATTGGAAACAGATGTAGTATTTTGTTTTTTGGAACCCATTTGGATGGTTTTGTGACAATGAAAAACAAAACGAGTATTTATCATAATGAAAAACTAGTATTTTAGTTCCTAAGGACAGAATTACCAAAACAGATGTAGGTATTCAAATAAAAATTGCGAAACAAATAAAGAAGTCTTGAATTAAAATTCAGAAACATGATGATCATACAGCTGTCTTCAAATAACAATGCAAAAACAGATAGAGATGAGAAGTCTTGAATTCGAATTCAAACAGAGAACATAAGTCTTGAAATACACAGAAATTAGAAGTAGAACAACATCAAATGTTGAGTAAATGGTTGCGTAAATCCGCAACCATCTTATGGAGCTCTACAATTTCAGCTCGCATCAGAGAGTGCTCGTTGTGAATTTTGTCCAAGTTCTCCTTCCTCTGTTGAAGTTCTGTGTTGATTTTTTCAAACTCCTCCTCCACACCGTGAATCTACAGTTTCCTTGCATGTGAGCCATCGTTCTGCCAAAAAACCAACATATTGAGCAATGCATATAAACAGAAATGAGGAACCCCAAATAAGAACACGCACCTGATAGTGATTGCAAGTCCAATAAGTCTTTGCTGGGTCGGGTTTAGCAGCGGTTGCAGCTTCTTCCCGGATGATTCTTCCCCCACAAGGACACTTAATTATCAATCATTCCATAATCCATATAAGGCATGTACTCGCATCTCCGCATGAACTCCCTCGCCTCCTCGTCGGAACTGTCAGAACTACTCATTGGAATAAATTGGAAGACGTAATGGTGTTAGTGTTACCGAGTATTATCAAGTGTTACCCCGAAAATCAACTATCTCATGAAATTATTTGCAATACACCGTAATTCCTCCTATATTCAAGAACCCAAAGCGAGTCCTCTAATAAACCCCTAACAAACACAGACAACAAACCATAATATGCAATTTCTCGAAAAATTTCATTACTAACATAATGTTCTCAACAAACCCAGAATCTGAAATCAAGCAACCCTATGCGAAGCCACTGTCATTCCTCCAATATTGAAAAACCCCAAATCGATTCCTCTAACAAATTCGGACAACAAACCCAGAATATGTAATTTTCCCCAATTGAAATCGATTTACATAATTTTAACAAACACTAAAATCCAAAAAACAAATACCTTGGAATGTGAGGAACCGGGAAAAGAGACTGCTCCGAAGAATTGCTCAAATGTGCAAAGAAAGGAGATGATTGTGGGAAAAGTGAAAGAGGGATGGGGGAAAAGTGAAAACCCTAGATCTGGGGAGGAAGTAAGAAAAAAGGAATTTTGTGGTTGGGGGAATATGGGAACAATGGTGTGGGTCCACACAAAATCGGAGGTCAAAAGAAAATGTTCAAAATTTTAAAATAAAGTGGGTTTATTTGGGGGAAAAATAAGAGGAAAAATGAAAAAAATTTACACGGGCGCCGCCAAAATTGCACATAGTAATACCAAGTATTCTAGTGCTACCATTTTCCAAATAGTTATACTTTTGGGTATTTTTGAGTTTTCGTAGTGTTACTGACTTCAAGTATAAAATTTGTTGTTATACAGACGGTTTCAGTCAATCAGTATGCCATTCTCAGGTTTCTATGCATTAACATTTTTTAAACGTATTTTATGTGCGTTTTGGCTCCTAAAGTGACTACTATCAAAAAAGTGTTCATAGAACTGTAAGGTATTATTTGGGTGATTGTGGTAATAATGAATCATCATCTCCAATTTTTTTTTCAATCAATTTGGTAATATTATATGTACTTATTAAGCTAAAATAGTTTTCGAAATGGTGATTCTTTTCACATTTTTTTTTTGATTTAAAACCATTTTTTCTCAAATTTCTCTATTATTTTTTTTATATAAATTCTTGCTTCATTTGATCCTCCAAAACAATATTATTCTTACACTGAACTAAAATACGAAATTAAAAACCGGACTTTAACTTTCTAATAAATTCATCATTTCGATTTTTGGGGTAGTTTTTTTAAATTAAACATCAATCAATTGACAAAAAATTAAGAAAAAAAAAATAAAAAAAAAATCATTGAGGCTTATGGGTTATCTGATACCCAATTTGAAAATAAAGCAACAAACCAAAAATAAACACTGGTCCGAATTTCTGAAACCTTTTCTTAGCTGCACCAGTTATACCTAGTGTTTCAGCGTGAAAAACCAACAATCATCTCACATGACCTAATCCTCTTTGGAAAGAAACTACTCACCACACCACTTTCTCCACCACTTTGAAAATATGAATACAAACCTCTCCCTCTCCCTCTCCCCCTTCATCGGTGTTCTCCAACGGATGAGAACCTTCTTTCTTGATTTCTTCCACTCTTCTTGACCAACTTCGGTGGTAAGACAACCAAACTTTGTATATCCTCAGGAACAATCCAATCAGACTGATGGGGTACTGGATAAATGGTCCTACAATACGCCAATGCCTAAACTTCCCTCAAATAATATTTCGAGCAAAACTCATGGAGATGGACGTCCTTACCTCCACCAATGAATCTGGCAGCCGCAATTGCATGCACGCATGGGTATTTGTCAATATCAAAGTGCTTGCAACTGCAAGTTTTAGATCTCATATCAACGTTATAAGGCTTGCCATCACGTCCAGTGACGCTGTATTCAAGGAAGAAGGCGTTCAACTCACGAACCTTCAATTTCTTCGCTTCCGGTGACATTTTGTCGAGCTCTTTCGTCACATATGGCACAATCTTCTCTGCGTCTGATCCTCCACCAGCAGAAGCATTCCTATGCTTGTTAAACCATTCAGCCATTTTCTCAACAATCACATCAATCATGGGTAGAAGCGCGTACATCCTCGCCATCCTCAAAATGCTATTAATCGATTCAACAATATTGGAGGTGTCAATGTTGTATCGATCTCCTCGAAAATAACATCTCACCCATTTATCCTTAGCTGCACTTTTGTCCACATACTCTCCTGCACCCTTATACTTGATTCTAAAAGCGTCGTAAAGACTCAAGAAATCACTCTCAGTGTATGCATGGGCGCATTCTTTGAATTTGTGTACGTAGGTTTCTTTTTTGACCTTACTAACTTCTCCTTTCACGTTCTGAGACAGATGATGTATACAATAACCATGCTCAGACAATGGGAACACCTCAGCCACCGACTTGATGAGGCTAGGGTTTCTATCAGAAAGAAACACCATTTCCGGATCATCCGGTATCACTGATTTTAACCTGTTCAAAAACCACATCCAGCTAGCATCTTTCTCACCATCAACTACACCAAAAGCAATCGGATAATGGTGATGATCAGGATCTTGAGCTGTAGCAACAAATAAAACACCACCATAACTAGTCTTAAGGTGGGTTCCATCCACTACAATAACTTTTCTCATGCCTTTAAATCCTTGGATGGAAGCTCCAAAAGCAAAGAATAGGTACTTAAACCTGTTCTACTCATCCAATTCCACATAAGTCCGTGTACCTAGATTCATCACCTCAAGCATGTACATATAAGAATACACCATCTGGTAACTCTCCTCCGGACTTCCCGGACATCATTAGCAACTTGTTTCCTTCCCCTCCAAGCAGTAGAGTATGATACTGTAACACCAAGTTTCGCTTGAACCATACCAATCAAAGTTCTCGGAGGTGGAGTGTCGAATCGTCCCGGAAAGTCCTCGTGCAAAACAGATGCAACTATTCGTGGATTTCCTCCCTTTCTATTCCTTATTGTAACAAAAGAAGCTCTAGAGCATGTATGCATGTTGTTGTAAGTTGTAAGCGTGAAACAATTTGAATTCATAAGCTTTGCAGCTCGTACTGACCACTTGCAACCTGAAGCTTCAGCTTGATGACATCTGAGAACATATCGTTTCCGGTCAGACTTGACTGTTTGAACTTCGAAACAATTCCGATGTGAAGCTTTATGAACTAAATCTTGTACTGTCTCCTTATTTTGAAACTCTTGACCTAAAACCATATCAATACCATCTTCCCAGCCACCATTTACATTCGCTTCATCTTCTATACCAGCTGCATCCTCATATTCAGTATTATGAAGTTCTTCCCTTGAATCATTTCCTCCTTCCTGGTGTTCCGACCCTTCTCCTCTGTACACAGTAACCATACCATCTATAACATCTCGATCTTCATCACCACCTAAACGTTGTTAGCATCCACACCAAACATCTCTTCCTCACCATCTACACCATTTTCGTTTTCACGCTCAATCGGTTCCCAAATCCCATGGTTTTCATCTATCTCTTCACAATCTCCACATTCAACACACTTCTACATGCTTGGTGATTCACTTGCATCAGGTAGCCAAAACATCATCATCATCGCGGATATATGACGGTCTGTTCGGATCCACTATGAATGGAAAGTTACTAACTCTTAGCTGCGTCGTTGCTTCGTCTTTCTTCATCTTCCTGCAATTCGCGCAACTAACCCATCATAAGTCACCTCCTCAAAAGATGTCTTCATCACCAAAGTGTGAATTTCTTCTCCTCTTGAGATCCAGCTCATCTTCCCATCATCATTTTCATAGCATCCCCCATAATCAAAATACATAGCGGTGAATCTACTATTATTCATAATCCCCTGAAGAAGAAAGACAAACGCCATTAGCATATGACTCAAACGCCATTAGTTTCCCAACCATATATAGTAATACCAGTCTCACTCAGTAATTCCTGGTTCCCTTAGTATTACCACTTCTATCCAGTAATACCCAGTTGTACGACCCAGAACCCTAATTTTCTTTCAAACAACAAACTACTCTGATTTACTAGATTCTGAATGATTCGAGACGCATTTAATCATTCTAACAGCTCCTCTTTAACATGTATGTTCCTTTCCACTCATCCTACCAAATAATTTACACTAAAAAAACCCAAAGATTGAAAATAAAAAAGAAATACTCACAAGAAATACAAGAAACACAAAAAAAACACAAGAAATACTCACCTGTTGTCGGAATAAAGGAGATGATACAAAACTTGGAGAGGAGAGAGGCCGCCAGCTGCTGTCGGAACTTGGAGAGGAGAGAGAGCTGTCGGAATTGAGGAAACAATGAAGAAAGAGGATGGAATGAAGGAGTTGGTTGAGGATGAAGAGGTGTGGGGCCCATTGTTAGTTGAAGAAATTGAATCGAAAATTAATTGGGTGTGGGTGGGGTTTCCGGTGGGTGAGGGATAAATCGGGTGGGTCGATTTCGATTTGGGAGGGCCGATTTGGGAGGGAAAGGTTTGGTTTAGGTTAGGATTGGTTTGATTTAAGTGAGGGTAAAAGGGTGAAGGTGAAGAGTGGAGAGGTAATAGATCATCAATGGGATAGCTAGACTTTTTTTAAACCCATAAGGGCAAAATAGCTCTTCACCCAATTGAAGAGGAATGCATCTTTTAGTTGTTTACATGTCGTAGTATCGGGGTCATAACGCTTATAAAACTCACAATCGTGTTTTGAAATTCCATGTTTCGGCATCATGTTAAGTATTGCGATTGAGATTACGATAATATTTGTTCTATAGCTTTTATAGTTGTGATGGCGCGTTGTTTACATTAATATCGTCATGAGGGGATAAATACATCAATATAGAATAATGTTTTTCTCGTAAAATTGTATTGTTGAAAATGTGTATATCATGATATAGGTTGTAAATGTTTCAAAATAAAAAAAATAACTAATAGTTAACTATAGGATGTTTAACTATTATAATACTACTTCTATAAGTTAAAAAATACATTGTCAGCAAAAAAATGGGTAGATATATATATCACTAGTAAATTTATCTTGACTTCTTATATTAGAATATTATTATTTTAATCTAAAATTTACCTATAAAATTTAATCTTTTATAAGCTACAAGTTTATATATTAAGTCAGAAATATAAGATAAGTTGGTATATATACTAGTATTAAATTAATTTTGGAGTCTTTAAAAAGTGAATGCTATAATAATAACATAAAATCTACAAAACATTTTCTTCTAATTAACATCTAACTAGATCATATAGTTTTCAATAGTGTTTTGATTTCCCAGCTCAAATGGGTAGGGAATATTCTAATTTAAAAAGAAATCTATGTAGAAATACAACAAAAGAATCCTTTCCCATATATATATAGAATTGTAATGAAATAGATTAGTAAAACATTATTGCTCTAATATGAAACACTCCCACCCTAGATACTGTACCTAAAAAAATAATATGTAAAAAGATAAATTTATTTTCCTCAGTTGGACATGACGTAGTCACCATTGTTTCAAATTTATAAATAGAGACGTAAGTTCACATCATACCTCATTCATTCATAATTTCATATACATAAAAAAAAGAGAACATATACAAGAAAGATGGGTAAGAATTTGAGCATGGTGTGGATCATGATCATGATGATAGTAGCGGTGATTGTGATCGGAGGTGAAGCAAAATCGGAGGCGGAATGCAGTGTGATTTGCCGTCCTCATTGCCAACCTTCATCATCAGCTGCAGAATGTACCGACTGTCATAAAAATTGTGACCTATCTCCACCTTCTGTAAAGACAAAGATTCTAAAGAATCAAAAGAACAAGAAAAAAGATTACCTCCTTAACTAATTAAGCTATAACAAATATATGATAATTGTATCGATGGAGACTAAAAGTTTCTAGATTTCCTCCTTTCAATAGTTATGTATTATTTCTTTAGTAATAAGTTGATGTTCTCTGAATCTAATGTTTTCATTAAAAAAAAATTTAAGAACAACTATGAGGACAAATAATCAAAACAACAAGAAAAATCTATAACACAATCGTTTGCCGCGACATTCTCTGTCAGCTCATTGCCAAGAAAAGAACTCATGGAGTTGGAAATTAAAAAACTAGGGAAAGCTTTGAGCTCTCCCTTAACTCGATGACGATCCTATCAAAATCCTCGTCGGCCCTTTTAAGATCGACCCACTCTCCAGCCGGTCTACTTCTCTGTCTGGGAATCCAAAGTCGGCGCACTCTCATTCTTTGTCACAGATCATGCATCATCCTTTTTTTCATTATTTTCTTGGTTCGCTTTGATTAACGATGTTAATCTTGAAGATACCGATGGAGTTGGCAAGAACATTGAATTCGGAAAAAGGGATCACCCAATCGTCATCCTTTCAACTCTCTTCAGTGAAAAAAGGATTTTATAACTATTAATTTAGCTATAATATCGCCAGTTTAAACTTTATATTATTCCACATTTTAGTTTTATTTAATTAAAATGACATTGTATCTTTTAAGTCATGATATATCGATTGTACATTCATCAAAATATGACGTTTGACTAACATCATCAGAATCAATGTTGGATTTCATCAACTTATTTTAGTTTAGGTATGAAATTTAAATTTAAAAAGAGTATGAGTTGAAAAAAATACCTATTGTGAAAGTTCGGATATGAAAATCCCGTAGAAAAAAGTTCATGTTGAGTTTCCTCTTTTTTCCCACTCAATGACATGGGGAATTCATGATCATATGTTGACATGGAGCAGCTAGCTTCCTCTTGCTTTCTTTTGTCGAATTTGAAGAGGAGTGCATCTTTTAGTTGTTTGCATGTCGTAGGATCGTGGTCATAACGCTTATGAAACTCACAATAGTGTTCTGAAATTCCATGTTTCAGCATCACATTAAGTATTGCGATTGAGATTGCCATAATATTTGTTCTATGGTTTTTATAGTTGTGACGGCGCGTTGTTTACATAATAATTTACACCAGAGTGGCATGAGAAGTAAGAGTACTTGGGTGTAAACCAAATCCTCTTGTACCAATCTACTCTAGGCCAGGCGACAAGGATGAGGCTCAGAGTGTTCTTTGCGTTAAACTTTGGGTTGTATATATCTTCTTTTTGTTTCCAAATAGTGGTACACTTACCACTTAGGTTTCCTTTTCTTCTATGCGCTTCCACTACGTTTTTTCCACATCCCGATACTTCAAAAGTTTCCGCCACATCTAAGATCCAGCATTTGTTTTCTCAGGTAGTGACCAGAATATTCTGCCTTATCAGATAAGTCTGAATCTTAATTTACCCACAAGGACGATTGAACTAAGACTACACGCCATATATATTAACCGAAGAAAGCATACTACATTCAATTTTCACGTAAAAATAAATAATTTAAGATAAAATATGCAATTGATATATCTATGGCGAAACTGATCTTTTTTTTTTGGTAATCAAAAAGGTGGTTTCACCTCTTTGCCGGGAACCCAAGCAATGTTAATAGTCCCTCCCAAGGAGAAAAAAAATTTGGACCATTTCTCGATTTGTGCGTGTCATCCTTGCGCAGGGGCCATGCTGAAACTGATCTTCCATATAGATTTTTAAATATCATCCTGAAGGGATAAATACATAAAATATAGAAAAATATTTTTTCTTCATAAAATTGTATTGTTGAAAATGTGTATATCATCATGATATAGGTTGTATATGTTTCAAAATAAAATAAAAATAATTAATATTCAATTATAGTATGTTTAATTATTATAATATTATTTCTATAAGTTAAAAATATATTTTTCAGAAAAATGGGTAGATATATATATATTAGTAACTTTTATCTTGAATTCTTATATTTACATATTATTATTTTAATCTAAAATTTACCTATAAAATTTATTTTTTTATAAGCTACAAGTTTATATCTTAAGTCGGATATATAAAATAGGTTGGTATATATACTACTATAGTATGAAATAATTAAAAGTACTAAAATAATTTTGGAGATCTTTAAAAAGTGAATGCTATAATAATAACATAAAATCTACAAAAAAAAAAAAAATTCTTCTAATTAAACATCTAACTAGATCATATAGTTTTCAATAGTGATTTGATTTCTTTGCTCGAATTAGGGAATATTCTAATTTAAAAAGAAATCTATGTATATGTATATATATATATATATAAAATCCTTTTCCATAGATATATAGAATTGTAATGAAATAGATTAGTAAAATATTATTGCTCTAATATGAAACACTCCCACCCTAGATACTGTACCTAAGAAAATTTATATGTAAAAAGATAAATTAAATTTTATCAGTTGGAAATGACGTAGTCACCATTGTTTTTAAATTTATAAATAGAGACGTAAGTTCACATCATAACTCATTCATTCATAGTTTCATATACATAAAAACAAGAAAAGAAAAGAACATATATATACAAGAAAGATGGGTAAGAATTTGAGCATGGTGTGGATCATGATCATGATGATAGTAGCGGTGATTGTGTTCGGAGGTGAAGCAAAATCGGAGGCGGAGTGCAGTGTGATTTGCCGTCCTCATTGCCAACCTTCATCATCAGCTGCAGAATGTACCGACTGTCATAAAAATTGTGACCTATCTCCACCTTCTGTAAAGACAAAGATTCTAAAGAATCAAAAGAACAAGAAAAAGATTACCTCAACTAATTAAGCTATAACAAATATGATAATTGTATCGATGGAGACTAATGTTTCTAGATTTCCTGCTTTCAATAGTTATGTATTATTTCTTTAGTAATAAGATGATAAATTTTATGCTTACTCTGAATCTAATGTTTTCATAAATAAAAAAAATTTAAGAACAACTATGAGGACAAATAATCAAAACAACAAGAAAAATCTCTAACACAAACGTTTGCCGCGACATTCTCTATCAGCTCATTGCCAAGCAAAGAACTCATGGAGTTGGAAAAAACTAGGGAAAGCTTTGAGCTCTCCCTTAACTGGACGACGATCCTATCAAAGTCCTCGTCGGCCCTTTTAAGATGCACTCTCCAGCCGGTCTACTTCTCCATCTCGGAATCCAAAGTCGGCGCACTCTCTTGCTTTGTCACAGATTATCATCCTTTTTTTCATTATTGCCTTGGTTCGTTTTGATGTCAATCTTGAAGATACCGAGTTGGCAAGAACATTGAATTCGGAAAAAGGGATCACCCAATCGTACGTCATCCTTTCAACTCTCTTCAGCTAAAGATGCCACTCCCAGTCAACTCTCTTGAAATTTTTTGGCAATTTTCCTCGGAACAGTTTGGTAACTTTTGATGAGAATTTATCTACAGATCTTGGAGATGGAGGCTTGGATATTGTCTACTACGGTAAGAACCAAAAAATCATGCAAACTCTATCTTTATTTTACGTACAATTTTTATACGTTTATATTTTAAATTAATATTGAATCCAATTTTGTTCTAATATTTAAAACATATACAAAATATATTGAAGTTGAGGACAACTATTTTATGAACCAAAATATTAAAAATGAGACACATATAAAATGTATAAGTTAACTGTTATAATCTTACACTGTAAACATTTTAAATATATTCTAATGAATATACTAAATGTGACACCTATATGAAACACGAAAATTGCCGAATAAGAATTTTCCAGTTTTTAAATAGTGAATACTATGATAAGTATATATATATATATATAAGATTTCTGCTAAAACATGTAATAAGATCACATAGTACTTCCATTTCCATGCTATAATGGTAGAAAGTGTTTGTATTTATAACGAAATCTACATGGAAAATCCTAACAAATGAAAATAGATTATTTTTTTAACAGTTATATAGAAATTCAATAAGAGAGATTATCAAAACAAATACTGCTATGATATGAATTAGTTCCACCTAGATACCTTCAAATTTATGAGTCCAAAAATGAAAATAAATAACAACTTTAAATTCTACCAATTAGGAATGACGTAATCATCACTATTTCAACGTTATAAATAGAGACTTAAGTTCACATCATGAAACATTCATTCATATAGATAAAGTGATAAAACGAAAAGAAAATAACACATATACAAGAAAGATGGGTAAAAATTTGAGCATGGTATGGATCTTTTTTTTTTTTTTTTTTTTTTTTTGAACACAGAGCATGGTATGGATCATGATGATGATAATAGGGGTGATTGTGAAGCAAAATCGGAGGCGGAATGCAATGTGATCTGCCGTCCTCATTGCAAAGCTTTTGGATCAGCAGGAGTGTTCTGATTGTCATAAAAAGTGTGACCAGTACCTACCATCTTTGAAGACAAAGATTTTTTTTTTCTTTAAAAAAAAAAAAAGAAAGAATCAAAACAGCAGCAAAAAAAGATGACATGCTTACTTAATTTATGACAAATGATGATTGTATCGATAGAGACTAATATTTCCAGATTTTTTGCTTTCAATGATTATGTATTGCTTTAATAATATTATGAGAAATTTGATGCTCACTCTGAATATATAAACATAGCTACTCGTGGGAATTGATTTGCTTAAATTAATTTATAGATATATTTCACTACAAGACAATTAGTTTTTTTTGTCAAACAAGACAATTAGTTGTAGAGACTTGTAGTGATATGCGATTAATATTTTTGTCTTAGCTTTGCTTTCTTTTATAAAGGAATATGCATATCTCTTCGAAAATCGTCCTCGTAAACATAATTTTTGGTTTAACCATACATATCGACTACACTGTGGAAAAAATCTGAAGTAAAAGACTGATGCAAAAAAATCTGAAGTAAAAGACTATGATGCACTTAATTTCTAAACTGTCAAACCAAAATTTATGTTACGTAAATAAAAATTATCCCCTACTTCCAAACTTTTCAGATTCTTTTTTTTTTTAACATCATTTCATTGATAAAATACAGAAAATTAAAAATTCATGTTCAAGACATCGAATACAAATTATTACATAAGCAATTATATGCGTCATCTACTGAAAATGAATATAAGAAGAAACGGATTAGAAACACGGCTTCCTTTCAAGGTAAGTCTTGCACTATTTTCCTTCTTCTTTATTCGTCTTACTCGGGTATGATATATATGCCAGCTTGGCATTACTTTTTGTGCTTTCCAAATCGTACCAGAAAGGGCCATTGCATCCGTTTCATGTCTTGGAATATAGACACGATACCAATTAGTCCGTAATTGCATCTTTGATGATAATTGAGACTTCATATTGTTTCTTCTTTGACTCCGTATAACCATGTATTGAGAGACCTCTTTCGAACTGAGTGTTGCATGAACGAAAACTTGGAAGAGAGATTCATGCTTGATTAAGTGTACGGCCGGTCAGGGCCTAGCGAATTATCGATTACTCGGGGATCATTCGGGAATTATTCGGGGAGTAATTTTAAGACATTTATTATAATATTATTTATATATTTATTTTGGTAAATAATATTGATATAATAACATGGTTTAGTGGTTAGAAAACTATTAAAAAATTATGAGATCAATGTTCGAGTGATTTTCTTCATTTTTCTACAACCATAACTATTTTATCTTCATTTTCTACATAATTTTTTAATACTTTTTGTTATTTAGAGTAAATTAGAAAAAAAATCAAATTATTATAGATTCAAGTATTTGGGTTGATTTATTTTTCATATTTATACGGTTTAAACGAAGAGAACACAAGTCACTGTATAATATAACCGTTTACTTCAACTCGCCATACTCCACTACCGTTTACCGTATTCTCGGATATATACTCGGCTAGGCGGACGAGTTTTCGAACAAGGGTTATATCTGTATCAAATGTTTGTAGTGCTTCTACTATTTGACTATCTTGTATTTCTCGAACCATCTTTAGTTTGATACAACTGTTTTTTTTTGTAATTTAAGTTAATATTGTAGGAGAAATAATAACGATCAAAATCCCCTATATATTAATAGAGAAAACACCAAGAGAGATTTCTGCCACGTGTCTCACTGAGAGCAATTTAAGAAAAATTGAACCAATGAAATATTTTTATTTAGCCATGTCATTACTAACTATTTAACTTATTAAAACTTTAGTACCCCATTAATAGCCCATTAGCTATAAAAACTGGGCCGAAGCTAGATATCCGGATTTTTTATGTATTCATATCCGGATATGGATCCGGATCCGGGGCTTCCGGATTTTAGATATCCGCCTAAAAATCAAGATATCTGCTGCCGGATCCGTAAAATATATATATTAAAATATATAAAATAATATTAATAATAAAATATAATATACTATTAGCAAAAAATAAAAAAAGAATATTATATAAATAATTTTTAAGTTCGTTTTTATGTATAATTCTTAATATATTTAAAAATTTATTAATAAAATAGATTAATATAGTATATTTAAAGGATCCGGATCTGGCTCCGGATATCCGGACTTAAAAAATCAGATATCCGGATCCTAGGTTTTATTATCCGAATCCGGCCCTCCGGATATCCTGATATTCAGATTGGATACGGGATACGGATCCGGATCCCGAATAATATTTCTAAACCTACGGATCTGGATCCCAGATAGGTCATTTAAAATTCGGAACCCTTTTCCTTTTGAAAATAAAGGATTCTGGCTCATCCCTGAAATATTTTCTCGGTTCTTTCCAAAGTTTTTAAAGTTCAAATTGAACAAAAAATTACAACTATGCAATAACATGTAATATGTTAATAATTAGTGTATTTTGGATAGATATATATATTTCAAATGTTATACTATCAAAACAACTATATTGGTTTTTTTTTTTAAAATAATAATTTAATTTTAAGTAGATTATATTATAAATATATAGTACCCGAGCCGGGCTCGGGTTATAATCTAGTTTATAAATATAAAAATTTAATGAATTGACATCGTCTTGGAACACATGAAAAATTCAATGCTTTCAAAACAAATATTCAAGAGATTCTTTTGTGTGAACTAAAGCCTAAGAACAAGAAATTTGCAAGCAAATTGTTGTTTTATTGATTATTTCAGAGCTTTTTAAAAGAATTGAAATACAAATTTTAGAGAGAAAAATGAGTTGAGAAATTCTAGTGCAAGTTTCTGTGTAATTTGTTTTTATAGTTTAAAAACATGTTTAATACTTTCCATTTAATCTAATGGATTTGGTATTTATTGATCTTTATTTTGGTGGATTCGGTCGTTAGGACGAGTTAAAATCTTCTGATTCTTTTCTACTCCCATCTTTTAGTCCAAGTTAATATTAAACCAGTTTCAAAAGAATGATTAAATACTTCCAACTGATCTCTCGAAATGTAACTCCGTTATACCAAGATCTGTTCAATAAAAAAATATAATTCTTCCAAATTAGACATATATATATATATTCTTTTTGCTTTTTTTTTTACATTAATCTCAAAAATTATTATATTTTAGAAAATGATCTAAGAAAAAGCTAATTTGGAACTGAATTACAAATGTGAAAGAATACCAAACCACATGTTTTTGCACTACAAGCAAGGAAATCACCACAAACATTATAATATGAGATACAAAAATAATGACAAAAAAACTATTCATATTCAGATAGACACATTGTAAAGCCAATCCTAATAGCATGAATAAAATTTCGATTTAATTTTGCTCAGTTCGGTTCGGTCAAACCACAGTACATAAACTACATACCATCCTATGAAACAAGATTCTTTGATTTTAATTAACTAAATGTCGTCCACAACGTTGACAAAAAAAAAAAAAAAAAAAAAATGTCGTCCACAACCACAAGCAACGGCCATCTGGATTATGTGCAGATCGATGTGGGTGCCACTCTCTGTATTTGCTCAAACGTGAATTCAGTCCACCACCTTCACAAGTCACCACAGCTCACGAATATATTACTTGGCCAATATATATATGATTTAACATTCATACCAAAAACAAGAAAAAAAAAATGTATATATCTGTTTTTAAAAGAGAATAAAACGAGAGAGATGTATTTTGTAAACTAGGAGGTACGTCTGCTATTTTGAATCTTTCATTTCGAAAGCAATATTCTGATCCGTGAGGCATTGGTTTCATATATTTAATGGTCTATGAACGATATCTTCATTTCAACGCAATGTTGTGATAGCAATATGAATTCGTGATGTGCTATTTATTTTTTGATCAATTATTAATTTAATCGTTTTTTTTGTTTATTTTTTTATCAATATGGATTAGTAATTAATGGATCAACAAATTTTTTTATTTATTTAAAATAATTATTTTTTTAACTTAATTTTTTTATTGAACAACCGATAATAAAGTATGACATAATAATAATGAAGTTTTCAATTCTTTTTTTAAATCAAATTAATATAAAATATGATTGCATTTTTTATTTTAAAGATAATATGTTATTGACACGTTTATGGCTTTGATCAAACACTTTATTTAAACGTTCATGTGTTTGTTTAGGTGAGCTAAATCGTTAGGACACGATCCAACGATTAAACGAACACATGAAGAACACATTTCATTTTCTAAATAAATTATTTCGTAAAGTTATTTCTACCGAAAACACATCATATATAATCAAAGTACAAAATCATTCATCGCAAAATGATCCCACAAAAACTTCATGAACAGATACTTTGATTACTCTAATATCCATGCCGACTAATGCGAAAGGTTGATTAAGACTATAATTCAATTGACTTTAATAAAAGTAAACAAAATAAAATAACCAAAGTAAATGATATATTACTGAACAAAATAAAACAAAATACAAAAGACTTGAAAGCTGCGTCTCACAACGGCCGTTTAGAGAGAAGCACGATTATTAATT
This sequence comes from Isatis tinctoria, assembly GCA_010577795.1. Lineage (NCBI taxonomy): Eukaryota > Viridiplantae > Streptophyta > Magnoliopsida > Brassicales > Brassicaceae > Isatis > Isatis tinctoria. The sequence continues at coordinate 3,272 of VHIU01000517.1, read as the reverse complement.
TTTTCTCCTCGCGACTGTTTTGCTCTCTTCCTACACGCGCCGCTTCTCTCCCTCACGCGCCACCGCAAAAATCCCAAATCTTAATCCCATCTCTCTCGGCTTTCCTTTTCAACTTTGTCCCGCTTATCTTTATTTTTTTCCTTCTTACCGCTTAACTTTTCCTTTCCTTCTTCCTCTTTTATCGTCTTCTCGTCTCTCCTTTTCACTGTTCTGTCGTTTTCTACTTTCTTTTCCTTAAGATCTCGGAAACCTAAAAGAGAAAGAGGAATCTAGGGTTTCTCTGATTTCGATTCAGGGGGTCGAGGTAATTTTATGAGTAAGAGGTGGTTCCGGTCTGTGATGATAAGAGAATCATCTTCTTCGCCATGGGAGGAGTAACTTCATCAATCGCCGCAAAGTTCGCTTTTTTCCCGCCAACGCCACCGTCTTACGGTTTGATATCCGACGACAGCTCCTCCGTTGACCGGCTGTACATAACCGAAGTCCCTCGCCGCGACGACGTTGACGTCCTGAAGCTGCGGACTCGCCGTGGCAACGACATCGTCGCTATTTATGTGAAGCATCCGAAAGCTAACGGGACGCTTCTTTATTCCCATGGAAACGCTGCCGATTTGGGTCAGATGTTTGAGCTCTTCGTCGAGCTTAGCAATCGCCTCCGTGTTAATCTCATGGGGTAACATTCTCTCTCTCTTGCAAAGAGCTTCAAGTTCATGACTTTATTGGTCTAAAAATGGAAACTTTGATTCTCGGAGGAACTTTTTGTTTCCAAAATTTGCCATTTGTTAAATTGATTAAAAGCTTGTTGTATGTATGTATGTGGACTTTATGAATTTGGTAAGAGAATGTTAACAGTATAATGACAAATCTATGTGACTCTTACCAAAACATTATGTGTCTTGTTGACCCAAATGCATTTAATTCATATAGTCTCAAAGATCAAGTTTTTTTCTCCCTAATGCTTCTATAGAAATAGTTGGACTCTTGGAATGCAAGCATTTTCATTGAAAGCAGTCATACTTTTTCTCTGTAGCTTCAATTTCATCACTTTATTGCTATAAAAATGGATTTTGGGTTTTTTTTTTCTTCCAAATTTGCCATTTGTTAAATTGATTAAAAGCTTGTGGTATGTATGTATGTGGACTTTATGAAGATATGGTTTTTTTTAGTAAGAAAAGTTGACAGTATAATGACAAATCTATGTGACTCTTACCAAAACATTATGTCTTGTTGACCCAAATGCATTTAATTCATATAGTCTCTAAGATAATGTTTCTATAGAAATAGTTGGACTCTTGTAATGCAAGCATTTTCACTGAAACAAGTCATACTTTGCGCATATCTTTTATACATTCTTGCTTAATGTATGAACCTTATCAATGTATCATTTCTTGGAGTTAGCCAAAGCTTTTTGCTTTATGCTGTTCGTAAAAGATAGTTCTTTTAATCCATACTTCGGTTTTTTTCCTTTGCTAGGTATGATTACTCTGGTTATGGTCAGTCTACTGGAAAGGTAGTGTCCTAAGCTTCCAAGTTTTAACTTTTCATTTTGTGATAACTGTAGACTCCATGTATTGTTTGTTTCTGATGGATATTGAATTTTGTTACTTTGAATCAGGCAAGCGAATGTAATACATATGCTGATATAGATGCGTCATATAACTGTCTCAAGGAACACTATGGTGTAAAAGATGATCAACTGATATTATATGGTCAGTCTGTTGGTAGTGGACCCACGATTGATTTAGCTTCGAGGACGCCTAATTTAAGAGGAGTGGTTTTGCACAGCCCTATTCTCTCTGGGATGAGAGTTTTGTACCCGGTTAAACGAACTTACTGGTTTGACATTTATAAGGTAAGTTTGTACAAAACATTTAGCGATATATTTGTTGTGGTTTCCATGTATTAAAATGCGCTTACATGCACAGTTCCTCGTTTCAGAATATCGACAAGATCAGTGCTGTTACCTGTCCTGTCTTAGTCATCCATGTGAGTAGTGCTCATTTCTGACTTTCATTACTGCCTTTTTCTTGATCTTCTCATTATTGGTGGATAGAGTTGTCATCCATTGCTTCCACAGATTCTTGTGATGAATTAAAACTTGTAGGTTTATTGGACCATTTTGACAAGAAAATGTTTGGTGAAACTCAAGTTGTTGAATTTATGAGAGATTTAAAAGAGTTTACTTTGATCTGTCTTCTCTTATGTCGTCCCTTCCTATCTAATTACTCTCCCCATAAACATCGATTAGTCGATTAGTTGAAGAAAACAAGGTGTTGTGTCTAAAACAGAGCAGTGAGATTAGTCTGAATGCAAACCACTATGTTTTTGTTTTTGTTTTTAAACTCTCTTGTTTGGGGTTTTAGGGAACTGCAGATGAAGTAGTTGATTGGTCTCATGGGAAACAACTTTGGGAACTTTCGAAAGAGAAGTATGATCCTTTATGGGTATCAGGAGGAGGACACTGCAACTTAGAACTCTATCCAGAGTTCATAAAACATTTGAAGAAGTTTGTAATATCGATTTCTAAACCCAAGGGACCAAGAAACGGTTCAAACAAGACTACTGCAACGGATGCAACCAAAAGCCAGAGCAAGCCTTCAGAGAACGGACGTCCCGACACGTTTCAACTCGGCTGCTGCCTTCCGGAAGTTTCTAGAAACAGCGTTGACAGTCAGCTTGAGAAATCTAAGAAGACTAGTAAACCTGAGAAGTCTCGGATGAGCGTTGATAGGTTTAGAAGGAAGAAAGGTCTTGTCTGGTGACATAAAGCAACGATAACAAAACAGGTTTATTTGTTGCAACACCTGTTACTGTAATACATGTACTTCTTGTTTACACTTAAGTTATGACGCGTGTGCTTTTGTTTTGCTTTGTTTTTTTTTTTTCTCTCAGGTTTGTTGTATGTATTTTCTGACAGAAACAAATCAAACTCAAAAGTCTTGTTTTTTATTTATGGATGTAGCTTTTTCATGGTTAAAAAGGCTGTAATGACTGATTAGTTTGACAGGTTAAATCTGAAATGTCTGCAATAGTTTAAGTGTGAGCAAAAGTTTTGTACCGATCCTTACCATACGAAATGGCTTAACTGAAACCAAATTGTAGCAATGTATGAGCAAATAAACAAACTAACGTCAAAAACTGAAATTACAATTTTGGATAACCCCGAGCAGAACCAAATTTATAAACAACTTTAACCAAAACCGAATCTGTTTCGGTTTTAGTTTGGATTTACTTTTCACAAAGCCGAAAAAACCAAACAGGAACCTAACCGA
>VHIU01000558.1:0-52649 GCA_010577795.1 Isatis tinctoria | reverse complement strand
ATCAAAAGTCAAAAACATGTCTGAATTTAGCAGTGTCTTTAATGTAGAAACGTTGATTCAGTCCTTTTCACTGTGGGATGTTAATGATGGAACAATTAGGGATCATAATTATGATTTTGTTCTCAATTTGGATTTGTTGACTCGTTTGTTTAGTGAGGAGTTCTGATAAGGGAAGGGTTTTTGTATATTCAGGGCCAAGACCTTATATGATATGATCTTCTAAGAAGATACAAGTCTCTGTGATCGGAGAGCTCGATATGGAGGAGAGTGAAACAAAGGGGAGGAGAATAGAGAAAGAAGCCGAAAAGGCTTGTGTCTCGGTTGAGAAAGTTGGTTCTACTTTACTCTCATCTCTTGCGAAGAAAGGGAAAGAAACGTCGAATAAGAGGAAGTATACTAAGCGCAAAACCGAGGAAGAAATATGTTCAAAGTCCAGCAACAAGAAGTATTCTCGAGGATGGGTCCGTTGCGTGGAGGAGGCAGAGGAGGAGAAGGGTAAGAAAACAAGGAAGAGGAAAAGTAAGAGATATCAAAAGGGTAATAAGGTTGAGGTTGAGGTAGACGAAGCTTCACGGTTGCAGAGGCGAACAAAGTATTTGCTTATTAAGATGAAGATGCAGCAGAATCTTATCGATGCATACGCAACTGAAGGTTGGAAAGGTCAGAGGTACAACATTTTGAATTTACTCTCTTCTTGCTCAGTGTTTCGTACGTGGATTTTTTTTTGGAATATTACGATTTTGTTGGATATGTTACCAGAATAATAGTCAATAATGCGTTACGAACGATTTTAATGAAGTTTTGTTGCTGTCAATACTTCCGTCTACAGGTGTGTCTACGTGTATTCAACCTTTTATTTGTTTCCAATCCGATCGTTTTTGTCTATCTTCTCCTTAGGCCATGGTCGTTTAAACGTAAAAACAAACTTTGCATTTGCGTTTGCGGTTTAACATGTGTATAGTGTTTTGATCATCATAATATGAGAATGCAAAATGAAAACGCAAAGAAACAATCATGCCCTCATTTTGCTGCAAACAGTTAACTTGCTTTGACACTTGTATTTCCATGTTTCCTTCAGCCGGGAAAAGATAAGACCAGACAAGGAGCTGGAGAGAGCACGGAAACAGATCCTAAACTGCAAGCTTGGACTACGCGACGCCATTCGTCAGTTGGATCTTCTTAGTTCGGTGGGAAGCATGGAAGAGAAAGTGATGGCTCCAGATGGTTCTATTCATCATGACCATGTGAGCATTTTTTTTTTTATCGCATGCACCATTAACAGTTTTACACTGTACGCATACTAGAAATTGCGTGATGGGGTTTTACATTTTGCAGATATTTTGTGCGGAATGCAATTCGCGAGAAGCTTTTCCGGACAACGATATAATACTTTGTGATGGAACGTGTAATCGCGCATTTCACCAGAAGTGCCTTGACCCTCCTTTGGAAACAGAAAGCAGTATGCTTTAGCTATCTATTACATAGATACTGTCTTAGTGTGTTTATAAGTGTAGCTTCTCCATCTGATTTTTTTCTTTTTTTCCTTTTCTCTTTCGTAATCTCAATAGTACCTCCTGGAGATCAGGGATGGTTTTGCAAATTTTGTGATTGCAAAATAGAAATCATCGACACAATGAATGCTCAAATAGGAACTCAATTCCCTGTGGACAGCAACTGGCAGGTAAACCTTTGGCAAGTACCAGAATGTTCTATCTTGTTTGAACGCGAGATAGAGGCACTTCATTATCAGAACTCTGCTTTTCTCATCTTTACATTCCTTTTTTTCTATGGATAAGAATATCTTCAACGAAGAAGCTAGTCTTCCTATTGGATCTGAGGCTACACTCAACAACGAAGCGGACTGGCCTTCAGATGACTCTGAGGATGGTGATTATGACCCTGAAATGAAAGAAAACGGCGGAGTAAGCAGTAGCAGAAACGATAGTGGTGGTGGCGATGGTGATAATGATGGAGACAGCATTTCGACTAGCTTGAGCTTAGCTTCTGATGGTGTAGCCCTTTCAACAGGATCGTGGGAAGGCCGATTTGGCAATATGGTGGAATCATGCGATACAAGTAATGAAGAAACTGTATGTGGGCCAAGACAGCGGAAGACTGTTGATTATACAAAATTATACCATGTGAGTACAACAACATCCATGGATTTTAAAACCCTGAAAATGTTGATCTGCTTCGATTTGTATTTGATGATTGTTCTGGTGGTGAATAATCTTTTTTCTTTTCTTTTCTTTTCTTTTCGTATTAGGAAATGTTTGGAAAGGATGCTGTTTTCCAAGAGCAAGGTAGTGAAGACGAAGACTGGGGTCCGAGTGACAGAAGGAAGAGAAGAAAGGATTCTGATGCAGCAAGCACACTTGTAACTATGTGTGGAAACAGTAAGAAAGTTCAAGATGTTGATGAAATACCGGAACAGAGGGAAAGAGATTCTGTCTCTGTAGAAGGTAAAGTAGGGCGAAGGCCGATGTTCAGACTCCCAAGAGCCGCAGTTGAGGTCTGACACTGCTACTTCTCTGTTTTAGTTACCGTAAGGAAAAATATATATCACATTACTAAGTTTAAAGTTGTTTGCATAAATGTACCAGAAGCTACGTCAAGTTTTTGCAGAGAATGAGCTTCCTTCCAAAGCTGTGAGGGATAGTCTTTCAAAAGAGTTGAGTCTTGAACCAGAGAAGGTAACACTATGACCAAAAAGAAAGTAAATTTTACAGATGTTTCTTAGAACTTAGGCTCATTCATATAGCTAACGAATATTTGGTTTTGTTAGTATCTCTGTTGGGCTAGTTGTGTGCTTAAATTTTGTTTTTCAGGTCAGTAAATGGTTCAAAAATGCACGGTATATGGCACTGAGGAATAGGAAGGTAAAACTGATTACAATTTACGCTTCTACTTGCTTTATTCTCACAAATGAACATTGTCGGGATTCGTTCGGAGTCTTATAAATATCTTACAATGAGATCAATCATTTGGCCATTCGTTTCCTATTACAGGCGGAGAGTGTGAAACAACCTGAGGATTTAAAAGCGTCCTCGGGAGATTCTGGACCAGAAGCAGGCACGGAGAAAAACAGAGAAGCAAATGAAATTCAAGTTACCGTGGACGAGAATGCCAAGGGGAAAGATACAGAAACAAATGAAAATCAAGATACCGTGGACCAAACAGATACCATTGACGAAACTGTCATGGAGGAAAACACGGAAACAAAGGAAATTCAAGATACCGACGAGACTGTCATGGAGGAAAATACAGAAACAAATGAGATTGAAGATACCGTGGACGAGACTGTAATGGAGAAAAACACAGAAACAAATGAGATTGAAGATACCGCGGACGAGACTGTCATGGAGAAAAACACAGAAACAAAGGAAATGCAAGATACTGTGGACGTGGAGAAAGACACAGAAACAAATGAAATGCAAGATACCGTGGACGAGACTAACACAGAAGTAAATGAAATTCAGGATAACATGCAAGATACGACAGTTTCTGCCTGTAATGATAGCCAGGAGGAAATTGAACACGCCAATGTCTCCTCTCCTACGCCCACAGAAGATGAAAGGCAACAGTATCTTGAGCAGAAAGATTCTTCTTTCGCTCTAGTGGTATGATAATTAGCCCTTTTTACCAAAATTAATTTATCATAGAGCATAACTAGTGATTGATTCAGTGCTGCTCCTACGAACTTGCCTTGACCAGTACTTTTGGAAACTTTTAGATTTTTAATGTTATTTTTGTTCTTATTTGGTGTACAGCCACGTGAAGAGCTAAGCAGCGAGATAAGCTTAGAGACGCCTCTTGAGGATACGGAGACAGAGAGCAAGATGAAGGAAGAGGAAGAATTCGAAGCAATGATGGAGGTGCTTTGTAGGGCAGAAAACAAGTTACTGGATGTGTCGCAGAGGCTTGAGAGATTTAAAACACCGAAAGGCCGTAAAAAGTTGGGCAAGTCTTATTCTTGTTTAACTGAAGAAGACTCAGTAGTGTATGTTCCAACAGCAGAGATCAAGGGTAAAAAGTAAAAAAGAAACTTAGATCTCTTGCACAAGTTTTGGTATTGTTAGATTCTTTTGGAAATGAAGTCTAAGAATACCTCATGTAGCTTTTGTATTATTCAGTTTGTATGTGTCATCTAAACTTCTAATAAACCCCAGGAAAAAAATAAAACTAGGGTTTTTTTTTTCTATATAATTTTAGCTCTTTTGATGTTAAACATTTCTTAGTTTCATGAACTTTTCTTTTACTCTCTTTACCAAATAATTTAGCTTTTACTTTTAGGTTTAGAATACAAGAAATTCAAAAGCTTTTGCCTTTTTGTATTTGGTCTAATTGAGCAAGTGTAGTTTTAAATTAATTCAGAAGCAAAAAGTTTTTGAACGGTTAGAATGAGTAAAAATAGCGGGAAGAAAGATATGATTTATAGTTCTGCAATTGGCCGAACCTATCTCCTTAACAAGTCCACTGTCACGTTTTTGAGTCGCAGAATATAAACAAGTATGCTTTTTAATATTTTTCTAATTTCTTTGTGTTTGATTGAAGTGATTGGTTCGGATTGCCAACTAATATAGAAAATACCCATACATCATATGTTTTGGAGCTCGAATAAACTCGTACAGTAGCACCCTCACACAACAATACGTGTTCACATATATTGCATAGAAGAACCGGTTTTGGTACAAAGAAATAAATTAGAAGTTGATGAGAGAATTAGGATCATTATAAGCTGCGATTGCCGTTTGTATCTTTGTCTCAACTGTACTCCTTTCTTCTTCACCCGCCTGCAGATTAACCACAGAAGATCTCTGTGTAAGTTGACTCCTTGGATTCATTTGAAAAACTATTCCATAAAAGGAGACCATTATAACTCAGCCTGGGCATATAAACCGGAACCGAAGAACCGAACCGGAACCGACCCAAAAAAATGGATCCGGAACCGATCCGAAAATACATAAAATACCCATTGGATCCTGTTTGTCAATACCCGTGGATATCGGGTATTACCCGGAACCGAACCGATACCCAAACGGGTACCCGAATACCCGAAAATATTGAAAGTATTAGTTATTTTTAGGTATTACATGTGTATTTTAAGTATTTCTGTAATTTTTTATTTTTAGTTTTTCATGTTTTAGAGTATAATTTAGTATTTCAGATTTTTTTTTCTGTTTTTTTTTTAGATTTTGATGATAATATTCGAATTTTTTGGTATAATTTTGAGTTTTCGGATACATTTTAAATATTTCGGGTAATAATACTCAAACTGAACCACAAAGCGAAAAGTTTTGGGTATTAATCGGTTCTCAAAATTAAAAACGGATCCTACCCGGAACCGGAAGGAACCGAACCGGAACCGGACCGAAATTTTACAAGTACCCATTGGATCCCAAACTCCTCTACCCGAAATACCCGGAACCGAATGGTTCTTACCCGGAACCGAACCGAATACCCGAATGCCCACTGAATTATAACTCATAAACTTGTTGAATGCATACTACTACAAAAAAGTAGGGTAAATCATTGTTTTTTTTTTAATATAATGTGAAAACGACAGATAAAAAGACAAGATGGAAAATGAAATGATCCACTTTTTTAGAAAAATTGATCGGAGTAAGATTTTACCAACTCCATTTCTCAGTGGTCTACCTTACTGTTATCATAGCGTCTGATTATGTTATATTAAAAAAAAAAGCTAAATGTTATAAAGCTGGGTGAAAACAACACAATATTATTATATTCATTTGTTAAAGACAAGTAATAATCATACTTGTAGTTCTTGTTTATTCCAACCTGTACAGCATAATATTAATTTGCCAGCAAATAAAAAAATGGATCACGAATTTAGCATTTTGGTAATTATTAAAATTAAAGTACTACCATTTGATAATTATAAAATGGGAAAATGGCCAAAAAAAGCCTGAACTTTTCGAAAGTGGCCAAATAATACCCAGATTATAGTGTGCGCCAAAAAATACCCAGATTTTATTTGACTTTTACAAAAACCCATAAACTTATCGTTGACCTGGCCAAAAAAAAACCACGTTAAATGCTTTAACAGAATCAAGTTAAGGTGTTAACTAAGCCGTTAAGAACACCGTTTAATGAAACGACGTCGTTTTAGAAAATAAAAAGAATTTAAAAAAATCGCATGAACTGAGGTTCAAACACGGGGCTGTTGGGAGATGGTGATGGGGTTTGATGCCACTGGGAGAGTGGCGTATTAATCATTAATTGACCCAACGTAATTGTACTTAAACCGAATAAAAGCTCGTTTCTTTTAATGTGCAATTCCCAAATCAAGTAACCCTGATCTCAGAAAAAACCCAAATCGATTTGAGAAGAAAACTATTAAGAACCGAGCAGAGCAGCAGAGGCACGTACCTGCGATTTAGAAGAAAGAAGAAGAGAAGTAACAAAGAAATAAGATTATTGTCGTGGTCCTCAGCCGAGACTTCAGACCTCCTCCGCCGCCGTCTCAGAAGAAGCGTAGAGGTTTAGGGTTTTATTTTGTGATTTGTGAACTTTCTTCTCCACATTTAAGTAAAATTACGGTGTAACAATACACAATTAATATGCGTTCTCCCAGTGGCATTATACCTATCCATATCTCCTATCAACCCGCGTTCGAACCACGGTTCACCGTGTTTTTGAGGTTTTTTTTTTAAAATGAAACGAAATAGAATAGTTTTAAATATTATTACGGTGTGACCATAAACAATTAATACGCGCTCTCCTAGTGGCATTATACCCCATCGCTATTTCCCATCAACCCTTGTTCGAGCCATGGTGCACGGGGTTTTCAGGTCTTTTTTAAAAGGGATATTACTGTTTTAAAACGACGTCGTTTCATTAAACGGAGTTCTTAACGGCTTAGTTAACACCTTAACTTGATTCTGTTAAAGTATTTAACGTGGTTTTTTTTTGGCCAGGTCAACGATAAGTTTATGGGTTTTTGTAAAAGTCAAATAAAATCTGTGTATTTTTTGGCGCACACTATAGTCTGGGTATTATTTGGCCACTTTCGAAAAGTTCAGGCTTTTTTTGGCCATTTTCCCATTATAAAATAGACAGAGAAACGATAAAACTCTCTAAAAAATAGTAACTTCTCTCTTAACAAATGTACTCTTGTTTGAATTAAATCAACTAGAAAATTCGATAAATTTCAGGATATAAAACACAAATGGGGTATTGCTGATTGGCCATATTTCTTTTAGCAGGCATTTACTATTTAATGTAACGTGTACGGTGGGTAAAACTCACGTGCAAAACGGTAAGCGACAAAGAGAAAATGTTGAAGCGCGTGATGTTATATATAGCCACGTTTTACAGCTGCTTATACGTGTCGCTTGCGACGGATAATGCGACACGAGTCATTATGATTCAACACACAAATTTAATCAAAATACTACTATAATTTTTAATGACTAATTAGCTTTTGAAAGAATCTAACCTCCCTAAAAAAAGTCAAGGCAAAATTCAGAAAAGAGATGATGGGCTCGAGGCCACCTCAATAATTGGAGCTTTAGTTGATTGATTTAAGATAACAAGTTTATAACTTTTTATTTAATTAAGGTGTAATAGAATGAAATAAGGTCCACCGAACGGAGACATGTGGGAACAGAGTAGTAATTAAATGGGTCCTAAAGGTTCACCCTTTTGAATTTGATCCTGATTTTCCCAGAAAAATAATTTGGACTGTTGTAACAAATATTCTTTGTACTGTTGTATAATGAATAAGAAACAACTAGTTTTCCTTAAGCTAGAAAAAGAAGAATCCACTTTACTAGAGCATTTTAGTCATATGTTTTTATTCACATAATTGATTGATTGATGTACACACACTTAAGGGCTTTGTCTATGTGCCGTTAGGAGACCGTTTCTCTCCCAAATTACCAAAAGGGAAAATTCAAATTGGGTACAATAAAACTCTGAATCCTTGTGACAGAATAAATGGAAAATTATGTTTGGTAGGTATGTTTATATATTCCGACTAGTACCATAAATTAAAACTAGTTAATCACTTAGTTAGCAACATACCGATCTAAACACTTTTTATACATCATTTTCTAAAATTGATTGTATAATCATATCTTTTCTTTTTGTGCAACATTATCATATATTTTCAATACTAACATTTGTATAAACTTGGTCCGATCACTGCAGATTAAGCGTCAACACAAGACCATTTGTTTTTGTAATGTATATATCCCGTTTAGATTCTAACTCTGACCTCAAACAATAACATACGTTACACTACATTTGTGCTAGTTAACACACAAAATGTAGTATTTCACCAAGCATATAGAATATATATTTTTAACTAAAGGAGATTCAAGTTGTAAGGAAAAAAATAGATATAGAGAGAGGTGAGACCTGGAGGAAGAGAGTGGTAGAGAGACGAGATGAGAAGGAAGAGAAGTTGGTAGTGAGAATGTTGAGATTCAAAGACTCCAACACTTTACAAAGCTGCAACATTGTCTCTCTCTTCTTGCTACATGTTATGCATACCACCACTGTCTTCTCTCCCATCCACGTCACCGTCAGCTTCTCAATTTTCACATAACTTTGGATTTTAGTTTACTATTTTGACACCTACAAACAAAAACAAGTAAAAAATGCATACCAGTATATATAGTACTTACTTCGAGAACTTCGATGAGGGAGTGATCATGTACTCTAGTGACTGATGATCCAAAAGTATTGTAATCCATCTGCCTGAACTTCTTTGATCTCATGACATTATCTTGCTGCTGATTTTCCGAGAAATTATTGATGCAATCGTAATCTCTTGTAGGATTTTCTAGCAATATGGATCGTGATTCCAGCTCTCTGATCTCTGCTTCTAGTCTCTTCTCTTGCTCAATAAGTTCTTGCATATAACCGATCGAATCTTTGATGACTGATGCCTTGTCCAACTATATATAATAAACATCATTAGTAAATTTACTAAATCCAATTCAAACCAATCATTACTTGTACATAATTATATTTTATTAGATATAATTAGGGGACCAAAAATATATTTTAGTTTGGCTTGACATGGTTTTAGAATATCGGAAATTTCTTTTGCCTTTTTTATTCAATTAATGTTGGTTGTATTTGGTTTAACTATATTGAATATATGATATATCTATAGTTTTATTTCCTTGAAAGAAAGAAGATAAAAGTCATTAAGTTATTTAATTTCTGTTGACCAAGAAAATATTTGCCGGTGACGAAACTACTTATTAAAAATTTTGATACTAAAATATAAAATAAAAGAGACAGATTAAGTTAATTAGAGGAACCATTAGTGGAGGTAATCACACCTTGCTTATATTGGGAACGACAGATCGGAGAGCAAAGAGTCTCTGGTTAAGCTTTTGCCGTCTGTTCCTCTCAGAGACAACGTTCTTTGAAGACGCCGGCGACGTTGCTGCTCCGTCCGGCGAACTCGACTCGCCGGAACCCGAAAAGGCTTCTTCCATCGGCCAACTAAATTTATGATTTAAAGAATCTCATTAGTTAATGACCAAGTAAAGAACAAAATCAGAAAAGAAAAAAAAAGAAGAATTTTATCAGAAGTACCTGTCAAACTCGAGTTCTTGATTCTGGAAGAACATTGTGGTTTCCCAATAATTCTTGTACTCATCGTCAAGATCTTCCATTTTCGGACAGACACAAAAAAAAAACGATGCTTTCTTGAAAGGGAAGGTTTTGTGTGTTTCTTTCTGTCTTTCTTTTGATTTAGTGTACTGTCTCCAGACGAGTGTGGGCCGATGATTTTATGGACAAAGAGCCTGACAGAGAGAGAAGGTACAGTTTTTAGGCACGTGGGATATGTAAGATCTCAATCTCCTGAAATAATATCCGATCTTGACCGTTCGATTCAGAGATCTAGTATTTGATTCCTTTCGTCCAATAAATATACAAATAGAAAAAACAGAGATTGTGGCATCTCTCTCTTTCAGTACAACTATAGTACCAGTACAATCCAATTTCGTTCAAGTTTTGCTAGGTGTTTTTAATTTTCGGTTCGAAATCAAAATAGTAATTTAATGATTCTTTTTTTTCACGTGGATTGTTTAAAAGAATTCGGGTGTTTCAATTATGTTTAACATGGATGTAAAGAAAATATTCACCAAACACACTTCATTATTATTAATGAATGAAAATAGTAGCTCCCTCCACCTTCAAGAAATTTTGTTAACAACCTAGAAAATAGTCACAAATACACGATTTCTCGTCCAGAAAATTTGCTTTCTTGCTACGCATTTGGTTCGCATAGTCCACCTTAGGTACCTATTTCCCCCAAGCGGTGTTGCATACGTTGGCCACTTCTCCGGGTGTTCAATGATATGCAACAAATCTGTTGTATAGTATAATTCTTTAAATGATTTTACATAAACTTAGATTTCGATAGCATTATTTCTAGAGTGTTTGGTCCGAGAGTATGTCACAACCAACATAAAAGGAAAGAAGATAGGTAGTTTCAAAATTCAAACACAGCTAGACATCATTTTTGTGTGTATGTAATGATTTTGGCCAATAGTTGTGAGGATTGACAACTTTTCCGCTAAATTTTACATAAAATATAATCTAATTGGGTCTGGAAGACTCTTTATTGTCCGTTGAGTTGAGTGCAGCAAAATCATGTTTACTTCTGTTCCGTCTGGACATATATATATCTAATTGGGTCTGAAAATATCTAATAAGAATCAAATATCATAGAAAGCATAAATGTCGTCAGATGATCACCAATTCTTCGAACTGCATATGCAATTTTATTCTAGTGATCATTGTAATTTGTAAGAGTATTTTTATAGTCTAGTTAATTTAAAAATTCCAAACATCAGATGACCGTAAAGAATTGGGTGGTAGATTTGTTTCGGAGAATTGTTTATGTGTATCTGAAGGTGACGAGCACAAACACGTACATGTCCACACTCAACGAGTTTATTTGAAACCCCACGAGGAAAATGTTTAACCCGTTTTATATTGCTAGAGTTGACCCGGTCGGTCAGGTGGGGCCGTGACTTGAGTTATTTTATGATATTTTAAGTTCCTACGTGTGAAGAGAACTCTAAACACAAATTCGGCAGGTTCAAACTTCCGAAACGACACATCTACTAAAAACATGTGTACAGTATAACACATGTTAATTTTTGTACGGTCTATCCGTTCTTCATCATACACCGTGATCATTAGAAACATTAAATCTAGACTGGAGATCCATATAATTTTTTAAAAAAATGGGTAATGTCTAAATTACTAAAAACACTTTCGATATATTGCGAGTAAGGGTATTAGACGGATATTTTTTTTTTGTTAATCCAGGTGTAAATCATAGACCACCACAGTTCAGACTAATTTTCTGGGCCCAGTCAGACCGCATGTCAGTTTCATCTGGGAGGGTTTCCCCTGGGTCTTAGGCCCAGTGCCCACGTTAGGTGTCCAGAAGAGGTAAGATACTTTCTGCATGAAGAGGAAATCGAACCTAGATGGTGGTTGCCATCACAGACCCGTCCTTACCACTTAGACTACCTCGTCCGGACTATTAGATGAATGTTGATTTTATATACCATATCACTTTTATTCTATCTGATATTTTTTCTTATTTTTATGAGTAAGATAATAATTTTAGATATTTAAACTATATTCTAATTTAACACGCTATTATCAATTCTATATCTGCAATATTTCAGCTTAGTCAGGCTCTTGTGATAGTGCAACCTCTATAACTATTCGAAAATTGGCATGTACAATTTATGAGATTAAGGGAAACGTAGCGGAAGATACCACCAAAAACTGTCTCTTCCATAAAAAAAAAACATTGGTAAAATAATCTTGTAGTGAAGAACAAAAACATAGCATAACAACTTCAGAATTGTTTTACAACATAAAACAAGACCAATTGAGAAAGAACCGTGAAACTATGAAATGAAATATTACCAAGTTTTCCTTACGAAAATGTTACTAGTTAACAAATAAAATCTGTTGCATTCTATGTATTTAACTTTGATGGGATGCGTCCATAAATCACTATATTACAAGATTTTGATACTCTTAAATTTTTACATTAAATTTTGGCGTCTACAATTAGTGTCTTATAAACTTTAGTCCAGTGTAAACCTTACGAAATGGTTCTCTCCTTCTCTGCGTGTGGTCTGCGATTATAAATTCTCACGTGATTGTTTGCCTTTGATTCGTTGGACTTGAAAATTGGTTTACCATTTCATTCTTTTCTCTTGGTCACGTAATCACGTTTACTATTTCATTCTTAACCTCCCTAACTATTGTATGGGCCTCTTTCTCTATCTCTCTTCTGGTTGTATTGGTTCTTTGTAAAACATTTATTTACTTATTTTAAGAAACCATTTAATAGAAAAGAAAACAAAAATAGGGAGATTATGGGACCTAGTAGTGGTTTGACCACAAAAAAATGAAAGAGATTATTGGTCAAAAGTTCGAACTTTTTTTTGGTGATTAAGAAAAAAAACCAACGAAAAAGCAGAACAGTGTTTAGGTCCTTACGATTTTGTCTTACATTATTAAGTCGTGGCGTGGGTGGCCCAACATGATCTTGGCGATCGAAGATAATTATAATTATAAAATTCGTTGGCTAAATAAAAATATATTAACATACTTCTGTTGATACCACGTGTATGGAGTTTAAGTATTACATATATGACATGCCTTGATATGGTTTTGATTATGAATTCATTAAAACATCTTGATATTCAATTTATATGTGCATCAATCAGTTTTCTGGGATAAATATTGGATAGTATAAAATATTAATTAGGCTAAGATCCGACAGTTTAGCTACTATCTGTGTGGAACATTCATAAATCTGGATGACTCACCTTGAACATATATGAAATCAATGATATGAGGTCTAAATGACAACCAATAATTATTCCTAATATTGTCGGATTCTAATTATTTTTCCTTTATAAAGTAAAGACTGAACGTATATTCCAAACTATCTTAATTATTTCGATTCCTATAAAATGAGAGGAAGTGATTTCTAGAAGAACGTATCTATGTGGAGCTAGAACCAGTCATTATTTAATTCTATACTTTTTATACAATTGCAGCAGCTCATATTTTGGAAAAAAGTTTGAAAACTAATATTTTCAGTAGAAGAAACAAACGGGTGATCCAAACTTATTTTCGTTTTAACTTAACCTTACGCTTTCTACTCTGCAGTAGAGATTTCTGTTAAACCAACGTTGACGACCTAAATTCAGCCATTAAACAAAATGAAAAACATGACGAAAGAAAGAGAGAAGCAATTATATACACTTTATTTCAAAATCTTTGCAAGAAACATATTGGGCCTTAGTAGGCACGTATTAGACAGCAATATGTATAAATTTTGAGTTCGGCCCAGACAGAAATGCATTATAGGTTTAGCCCGTTTCAGCATTTCAAGTTCGCAGTGTTGAGTTAACGAAAATTTGTGTAGATGATAATTTTCAGTTTTGCGTGTAGCGTTTACGCTTACAATTAAAAAATAAAATGATTTAAAATGTTTAAATTTGCGGCAGTAAATGTACCAAAAATACAAATACAAAAATACATGAATACAAACGATCAAAAATCATATGATCTCATAAGTCATAACCTTCGGACAACCAAGAAGACATCAAAATGGTTAATCAAGTGCACACAACAAGATGAAATGTTACTTAAAGCATTTTTTATGTATGGATAGACATATTATATAATTAATGAAAATGTCCGAACTATCTACATTGAAAGAAGATATTGGGTGAATGCCAAAAACACAAAAAAAAAAAGATATTGGGTGGCTTTTAAAAATTTGTTGAAAAGACACCAGTGACATGGATCGGAGGAATTGGCTACAACCATGATGTTCATAACGACACATAATATTCTATATCAGGCAACAAAAATACTCTAAAAACAAGTCAGTAGTCTGTTACAACACCGATTAAAGCAGAAGCGAAGTGTTCTGCTCAGTGTCGTGCCTAGAGTTATAGTGGTTTAAGGTAATTTTTAAAATTGTGGCTCTTGTTTAGTGGTAATGAAGATCGATAATAAATTAATAATACAATCAAAAAATCCTAAAACAGTTTTTAATTTCTTCTTCTATAAAATTGTTCACCAAATTCACATAACTGAGTTTTCTAACCAACTCCTCATATTTTATGGTAGCCAAACCATTTAATCATTTCTGAAGTAGTGTTTTTTTTTTTTTTTAATAAAACCGTTCACCAAATTCACATATATAATATTAGATCATATAGTATTGATTAAACTTGGTTTACTTTACTTCTGGTTTAGCTTGTACCGTTGATGTATTTAAGGTTGAGACCTTCTTCTCTGAATAATTAATGAAGCATAAACACTTATCTGAAACTGAATTTTAAACAGACTCCTCATAGTACTTTATAGTAGTCAAACCATTCGATACTTCGTATACCAATAAGTTTTTAGTATCATGAACATATCAAACAGAAAACAGAGATATTAAACATATATTATTAAAACTAAGTACATAAAACCAATTCTGAAATAGTTGTGGGGTTTTTCATCTTATTGTGGCCTGGAAGGCAAATGCTTTTTTTATCCTACACAGAAGCGCGACTCTGGTTCTATTCTTGTCTCCCCATTAGTTTTCACGTAAGACCTATGAAATATAAGTGTTTTTACTTGTATATTAAGCGAGTTCCTTTGCGTATAGGAAAAAAGCCAGTTTCTTTCCCTATATTGTATCCTATTTGTACAAAAAATCGAAGAACTGGAGAAATACCATCTCAAAATAACATGTATTTTCCTTGGCCAATCAAGTCCACTCATAATTCATTTACCTGTAAATTTTGGAGTAAATTAAAATGATGTCGATGTTTCCTAATATTCTCACTTTTTTTTTCTTCACTGATAATTTAGAATAATGTTTTCTACTGATCGACAGTAAAAAATAAAATCATAACAAAAACCTTATCTATTGAAATTATTTATTTGTCTTGTGATGGAAGTAAAGAAACATTCGTTCAACTGTACCCAACAAAAGACAAATACAAAAGTGCGTGACAATAAAAATTGTTAAAAAGAAAGAGCTTAATTATTCCTCTTTGACCGATCCTTTCAATGATTTGTTCCGTTTTCGTTTTCCCTTTTATTTTTCCAGTTTCATATAAATTGATAGGAATATGAAATTAGGCAGAACTACTTACTACTTAGGTACCAAATTACCAATTATGATTTTGTATATTAAATATTAGGAATTGCTACACTTTTCGACACATAAAATTATTTTTATGCCAACCTTGTTCAAATAAATTCGACTAGAAACCAAACTGTACTTATGAAAAATTAATGTTGACCTCGTCAAATGTTGAATTATATTTTTTTCACTGTAAACGTCCCTCGGAAAAACATAAAATGCATATTACCTTGCAAAAGTGACTAATACATCTAGAAATAAAGTTAATGCATGTTCCCAACCAAAAAAAAAGTAAACACATACGTATATATATATGAGTTTATTTTTGGATACGACAGTAGGTGATCAAAAAAAATTGTGAAACCAAAATTTTTTGTTTTTAAGTTATAAAAGAGTGAAAACTATCAATAAAAGATGTAAAAGGTTAAAAATGCTTTTTGACTGCAATAGTAGAACATTGTACTACATATCGTATAGACACTTTATTCCCATTTTTAATTTTTTTAAAAAAATTGATAAATAAATAACACGAGACAGAAAATATGTGTGATCTCTTGGTTGAAGTTAGAACTATCAATATAATCCACGGGGGAGAAAAAATAACATGAAATACAGAAGGAAATATTCTCCAATAGTTGTAAGCTATTATCAGATCAAATCATTTAGCGGTCTATATAACGGATGGAAATACAGAACTGTCGACAACAAAAAGTACTTAACTCTAACAGATCAACAACATAGGTACTAAAATATCTAAGGAGTAATAAGTAACCATAAGTAGCATCATCTGATTACTGTGTCGATTTAAATAACTAAATTTGCTTATTTTCCTGTCTGTGTGTGGGATTTAATTTGAGCAAGCGCCCTTGATAATCTATAGTACTATTTAAAACCAAGTATTTAGTAAAGTTGGATAGTAAAAAACCCTTTTACACCAAGAGTTTAAGCGTTATTTATCCGAAAATGTATATCCTACATTTTTGTTTCGGTAAATGGCTAATCGGTCGAATACAATTCTTATTATCTTTTGTGGAAGGGATTAAACATTAATTACCATGTTCCTTTATCCGTTCTAGTTAAGGTAATTTTCTTTATCCGAATACAATAGCCCTAAAGTTGTGAAAATATAATGATGGCATTGTTTTTTTTCTTACTTCTTTTTGCTCGACTTTAAATCCGATTTCTTTAATCTAACCTGGAGGTTATGATTATATATTTAAAAAAATAGATAATCGATCTGATAAAAGTAACCCTAAGCTGTACCCTTTATACCATTGGAAGATTTACTTTCTTTTGAAAAACAAAATCTTTAAATTCACATAAAAAGAAGATTTATAAAGGAGAAAAAAGAAAAACAATAAAGAGAAATATTCTCGTTGGGATCAGAGAAACTAAGAGATCGGAGAAAGAATGTGGCAGCAATGATCAGTTAATACGTCATCGTTTATGCATGCAGTATATAGTCATACAATATGAAGCAAAACGAGAAAGCGAAAGTACTTACTAAACTTATTATAGACATATGTATAAGTATTTTCTTTTTGATTTTCTTATAACCTTTTCTTTTTGCTTTTTTTTTTTTTTTTTCCTGAGCTGTAACTTTAATCACATTCTCTTAGATTTCAGGAGCAAAAGCTCTTCACACCTTCCTTCTTTATTCTTTTACTTGCTTTTTTTTTTTGAAACAAGGGTTTCTTTTACTTGCTTTATTTTTTTTTTATTTTTTCCCTTTTGTCCTTTCTTTTGTCCCCGACTTGTCTCTCTAACAGCGTTTCTTTACCCAAAAAATAAGATTACCTCGCAATAATAATGTATTTAGTTTAGAATCGGTTCTTGCGTTCATATAAAGAATCGGTTATTGAACCGTGGTTTCTCATTAAACTGGTGAGTTTACCATTGTTGATCGTTCTGCGGATAAAACTATCTGCAAATGAACAATTAACCTGCAACACACTGGTATGTTAAAATATTTGAAACATCGAAAAAAAAAATCTTCTACAGTTTGCAAAATATTGCACATGCAATTTGGAACTGGACATAAATTCGACATAAAAGTATTGATCATTTGTTCAACCATTTTATTATAAAAATGATTCTACACTAACTAAACATTCAAGATGTAAGTTTTTGCACGCAATGATATTTGAGTCTCTTCTGATGGACTGATCAAATACTATTTCAATTTGCTGATCAATCATACATTTTAGATCTTGGGTTTAGATTTTGTCTAAATAGGCCACCGACATGTGACACTAAAACTGTCTATATATCTCCACCTTAAGAAACGTACAACAACGAAAACAATTAATACTAAAATTGGCTTCCATACAACTTCTATATATGTTTCAGCCAAATCACATTGAATCCATCGACCCTATACCTTTTAAGGTACTAAGTTAATTGCTTTATGAACGATCGTGATAAATGTTTTAAGGTAAATATTTTAATTGCGATCGAGTCTGCAATTATATGTCAGAAACCACTAAGAAGAAGTAACCATGTGCTTGTTGTATTAGCTCGTATGTACATGCATGTACTGAGTATTGAAAGACTTTAAACATGATTAGATAATTTGGTACGTGAGCTACAGCTTTTGCATGGAGAAGACATAATGATTATGAAATACGTATACATGTTGTATAAAAATAATTAAGTAATGATAAAAGATGGTGGCAATAATTCGAGTACCATGTATGATCAAAAGTTGTGGTAACTTAACTGCTTCGCACAATAAAGCTTAACATTCTACATAACATGCGATGTTTTTTTCTCATGCTGACACCTACCGGGCGCCAGCGAAGACCATCAATCTTTTCTTTTAGCATTAGATATTGGCTTATTGTATGACCTGAATAATATTTCAGATGAAGCCTTAGGGCGATGGTTAAGATCAAATCTATGAACCGGAAGAGTTCATACATAAGCTTGTAACGGAACATATACTATACTATAGATATCCAAGTTTAGGTTAGGGCTTTAGTTTTATCAGTCACACATTAACGCAGAGTCGCAAACTTATGTTCAGCTATATGTGATGTCGTGATATATATATATATATACATATACAGCAAACTTTCTCTAGTAATTTCATAACATTTGTTATGGTGGCATAACATTTAGTTTTGATGTCGTGATATATTTTGTGCTGCCAAAAAAAAGAAAAAAAAAAACTCTAAAACTAATACTGTTTTCTGAGATCAGAACTTTGGGTTCTTAGGTTTATTATGTTACGTACGAGAAATACATTGACGTATAAGTAAATATGAAAAAATTATACAATATAGTTTACTCGGATTTAAAACTTATTATCATTTTGCTCAAGCGACATATTTTAGGTTAAATAAACATACCTACATGGCTACATATGTATATATGTGCTTAGAGAGAGAAAGAGAGAAGATAGTGCTTTGAAAATTGATAGATATGAGACAGATTGTTGCTTTTTTGGGAGACTGTAGGAATGAAATTCTGTCTCTCTTCAAAGATCATCCTCAAAGACAGTGACACCACCTCAATTTCTCTATAATATATAAATTTTGGTTTATATACATAAATATATTGCAAATTTACTTTCACGTCTCTTTATTATTACTTTTGATTTTCTTTGTGGTTACGGTCTTTGAGTTCTGTCGTTCTAGGAAGATATTTGAGAGAAACTAAGAAAAAAAAAGAGAGATTAAAGATGACCCTTTCTTTAATATAAAAGAAAAATTTCTAATGTATAACTCTCAATTAACCTTAAAGAGCATTAATCTCTCTTTTTCCTATGATACAATCTTACGATTTAATCTTGTTGGCTCATTTGGCTGAGCATTAAGATTCTTGGAAAACTTTGATTGCTGGCTTTCTCAAACTTAACTTTGTGATTACTCTTCAAATATATTATTAAAATAATTCGGTTTTTATCAATACCAAAATTACTTGAAATATTAAAAAGAACATGGGCCAAAGATTCAAAAGGCAGACTTCCTCACTACGAAAAAGCAACATTCCTGGTTCTAAATTTTCAATATGGTCACAACTCATATAGTTCGCTCGAACACATAACTTGATTACTTGCCATACAACTTTGAAATCTCCCACAAATTTATATGTATGAGTAGAGATGTTTTGGTAGACTATATACACGCGCCATTTTTTGGATTTTGAAGAATCAAAATGGAGGTTAAAATAGTTCGATCTAGGATCAGTCATGTCCTGGACCAATAAAAAATGTCCTCTTTTGTGAATTTATCCGCTATTTAACATGCCCAGACCGGATATTTCTTAAATTAGAACTTATTTTTCAATAGCTTTTTTTTTGTTAACTAGAAATTTTTTGAATTTTCTTACAAGTGTTCCTGGGTCAGGAAAAATTATAGTCTACGGACCTAGACAAGCGCACATCTAGAAACAGATACAAGAAAACACAAGTGAACTATAGAGCTTTTAGTATCTACTACGACATTATAAAAAAAAGTACATCTAGAAACTTTGTTTTACGGTAAACCCAATATAAATTTATGTCAAATAATGGGAATAAACAACTTTTAGAGTGCCTAGATTTTATTATATTATAATGTTATTTGTATGTATAAAAAAACCACACTTCAAAATTTCACTGGTACCTCCGCTATTATTAAGCCGGCCCTCAGTATTCATATGTATATATATAAAGATGATATTTAATACTATAGCTCAACACATTTTTGAGTTGAACCTGTGGAGGGAAACGAAGCTTGAAGGAAGTGGGAAATTCAAAAAAGCTTCAGAAAGCTGTTTTGCTATTCAAAAGACGAAAGCAAAAGGAGGGTATAATTTATTTCAAAACAAAAAACCCATAAAAGAATATGATATTTAATTTAATAAAAAAATTAAAGAAGAACAACATCGAAAGTATGAAACCAACCCAACAATATAAAACCATAAGTTGCTCCGCCCTCATCTCTTCGATACTTCTCTCACACTAAACATATCTCGATAACACTAAGTTTGCTTCCTCCACTACTATTTTTTGCTTTAAGCTTAAAAAAAAACTTGAAAGTCTCAACTTTTTTGTTCGTTGTGGGTAGAGAGAAAATTAAGATCAATTTAACATCAAAGAGAGAGAAATCTTGAGAGGGGTTTAAGAGTTAAAAGTGGGTGGTTTTGTGATGCGTACAGGGGCTTATACCGTGCACCAGACACTAACACCAGAGGCTGCTTCAGTTTTGAAGCAATCTCTAACCTTAGCAAGAAGGAGAGGCCATTCTCAGGTCACTCCTCTTCACGTGGCTTCGACGCTTTTAACTTCCACAAGATCCAATCTTTTTCGAAGGGCATGTCTCAAATCTCATCCTTTCACAGCTCTTGGTCGGCAAATGGCTCACCCTTCTCTCCATTGCCGAGCTCTCGAGCTCTGTTTCAATGTTGCTCTCAACAGGCTTCCTACGAATCCAAACCCTCTGTTTCAAACTCAGCCGTCGCTCTCCAACGCTTTGGTCGCAGCTCTGAAGAGAGCACAGGCGCATCAGAGGAGAGGGTGTGTGGAGCAGCAGCAGAGCCAGCAAAACCAGCCGTTCTTGGCGGTTAAAGTCGAGCTCGAGCAGCTCGTTGTGTCAATTCTTGATGATCCTAGTGTGAGCAGAGTGATGAGAGAAGCTGGACTCTCTAGCGTTTCCGTGAAGAGTAACATAGAGGAGGATTCCTCTGTTGTTTCCCCTGTTTTCTACGGCTCCTCTTCCTCTGTTGGTGTCTTCTCTTCTCCTTGCTCTCCTTCTTCTAGTGAAAACAATCAAGGAGGAGGGACTCTAAGCCCTAACCCTAGTAAGATCTGGCATTCTCATTTGACCAATCATCACTCTTTTGAGCAAAACCCGTTTTTCCATTTCCCTAAAGGAAAGATCTTCACTCAAGATCAAGCTTTTCCTGTGAGAGAAGACGCAAACCCGGTCATCGAAGTGCTTCTAGGGAAGAAAAACAACAAGAAGAGGAACACAGTCATAGTTGGAGACTCTGTCTCTCTAACAGAAGGAGTGGTTGCAAAACTCATGGGTAGAATTGAGAGAGGAGAAGTTCCAGATGATTTAAAGCAAACTCATTTTATCAAGTTTCAGTTTTCTCAAGTTGGGTTGAATTTCATGAAGAAGGAGGATATAGAGGGACAAGTTAGGGAACTAAAGAGAAAAATTGATTCTTTCACATCTTGGGGTGGCAAAGGTGTTATTGTTTGTCTTGGTGATCTGAACTGGGCAGTCTGGAGCGGCGGTAACAGCGCATCGTCATCAAATTACAGCGCAGCCGATCATCTAGTGGAGGAGATAGCGAGATTGGTTTATGATTACAGCAACACAGGAGCCAAGGTTTGGCTTCTGGGGACAGCTTCTTACCAAACATACATGAGATGTCAAATGAAGCAACCTCCACTTGACGTTCAATGGGCTCTTCAAGCTGTTTCTATTCCGTCAGGAGGACTTTCACTAACCCTCCATGCTTCCAGGTTTCTCTATTTTCCTTTTCTTCTTGCCAGATCATTGATAAACCAACTTATTAGTTATTACTCGCGGTAGATACTAAATTACTTGACGTTTCAGTGGTCACAGTTCTGAGATGGCTCCTCAAGTGATGGACATGAAGCCTTTTAGAGTTAAGGAAGAAGAAGAAGGAGCAGGACAAGAAAAGGAAGAAGACAAACTCAATTTTTGCGGAGAATGTGCTTTTAACTATGAGAAAGAAGCAAAAGCTTTTATATCAGCTCAACACAAAATCTTACCGCCTTGGCTGCAACCTCATGGAGACAGCAACAACATTAACCAAAAGGTATAAAAAAATTGTTGATACATGAAAGATCTTTCTTCGTTACTATTGTTTCTTCAGTTACTTAAACCGGTTTTCTTTTTGTGGTTTTAAGTTTCAGGATGAATTGAGTGGACTGAGGAAGAAATGGAACCGGTTTTGTCAAGCTCTTCACCACAGGAAATTTGGTATGACTGCCCAAAGCTACGGCTGGAGGGCGGAACAGAGCAGCTCTGTTTTACCGGATTCCGCAGCCACGATCTCTTTCGTGGACTCGTCAGGTCTGAAGCAAAACTCACGTCCATCTAGTTCGGTGGCTAAGTTCAGACGACAGAACTCGTGTACTATCGAGTTTAGTTTCGGAAGTGATCATCAAGAAAGTCTAAAGAAGAATCTAAGCGATGAATTGAGTTTGGATGGATTCAAGATTAACACTGATGAAGGTGTGGAAACCAAGATTACTCTTGCACTTGGCCATTCTCCATTTCCTTCTGATGTAGAGAACTCGGATGAAGAAGAGCCAGAGAGAGCGATCTCAATGAGCCAATTATCAGAAAAGCTTCACGAGAACATTCCATGGCAAAGAGAAGTTCTTCCTTCGGTCGTTGAAGCCATGGAAGAATCTGAAAAGAGGAGTAAGAGGAGAGATGTTTGGATGCTGGTTTCGGGGAACGATGTTACTGCGAAAAGAAGGTTGGCTCTCACAATGACAACTTCTCTTTTCGGGTCAGTCGATCATATGTTGAAGATTAATCTGAGAACATCCAAAGTAAGTGAAGCGTGCGAGGAGCTCGAGAAGGCGTTGAAAAATCGGGAAAAGATCGTTGTTTTGATAGAGCGGGTTGATTTAGCCGATGCCCGGTTCATGAGACTCCTCATGGATCGGTTCGAGGCTGGAAAGTCTGGAGATTTGGATGATTCTCAAGGGAAGAAGATCCAAATGATCTTCCTCTTGACGAGAGAAGATGATGAATGTGTAGAGAACGAACATTTTGTCATACCAATGCTGCTGAAGTGTAACAAAACGAGTTCTGGTTTGGTCAACCACAAGAGGAAACCGGAATCTGACGCTGCACCTACGATGATCAAGATGAAGAATCCGAGGATCCAAGAAGAAGAGGACAAGGACAATGTGGCTTGCGACATAAGCAACATTAAGAAAGAGTTCTCAAGACAGTTGAGTTTCGGATCAAATGCTCTTGATCTAAACTTAAGAGTTGATGCCGAAGAAGAACAAGAGGAAGAGATTGCAGCAGCAGCTAAACCGGCCACTCAAATCTCAAGCAATGGTGAAGAACGTTTTCTAGATTCGATCAAGAACCGGTTTGATTTCACAGTTTTGTCCAACGAAGATATAACTAAATTCTTCGTGGAGAAGATCAAAGCTTCATGTGAGGAGATCCTCGGGCAACGAGAAGAGAGATTTGGGTTTACCATCGATGCGGAACTGATCGAGATGTTTTACAAAGGGTGTGGTTTTTTTGCTAACGGTTTATTCGAAGAGTGGGTGAAAGAGGTTTTTCAAACGGGTTTAGTAACGGTCAAAAACGGCGGGAAAGAGGGCATAAGTGTAATTAACCTATGTTTGGAGGGTATAGATATGATTGACCAAGGGGAGGTATACGAGGAGGAAGGAGGATTCATGGGTACTTGTCTACCCAACAGAATCCAAGTTTCCTTTGTTGATTAGCTTTGGCTTTTAATTTATTGCTGTTTTTATTAATTTCTATTAGAATCTCATATACTACTTATATTGCTTATTTTGCTCTTATTTCTTTATTTATATTTGCTTTATAACAGGAAAAAGAGAAATAATTATGACCCAAGAAAAGTGGAACTTGACCGCATTGTTCTTTGTGTAAAACAACATAAGTTGCCTCACTTCATCATAGAATGTGCTTTTTCATTATTGCTTTATTGAATAGTGTTATTTTTTTTCATTCCATTATCATTTGTATACAGATTTAATCATTTTTCTTTTCAATGGCATAAATTAATTTTCTTCAATATATGGTACATCGTTTGAGGCACTACATCTGAGCACTGGTATTCTTTTCTTCTTTGATATTATTAGATAGGAACTTCGAATCATATATTAGAATATAAGCATATCTTTCCCCTAAAACCAAATTTACGCATGCAGTTTGGTTAATATTATTCGACAACAATCTGGTCTTAACAATAAACAAATGATGTTAGTTTCAGACTTTCAGTTATTGTTATCCTGATCTCGAGGTTATAGATCAATTTTCTTTACGGCACTGTCAGATTATTTTATTTTTATAGACGCATCAAATTATTTTTTGTTTGACAAGAGCTTCAAATAATTCATTTTGAGTTACCATGTATATCTAAAGTTGTTTGAATGGATTAATACATAGTTGAGATAAGGTTTCACGTGAACTAAATATATCATTTGTCATATTGTAGTGGAAAAATCATTATGCCAAAGAGTGGCTCAAGACGGTTCTTCTCTTGATGCCCAATATAAGTAAATATATAAAATTTGGTTGCTCTAAGTAATTATGACTCTAAGACATTTTTGCATTGCATGCCCATGTAACCTAAACCTCCATTAACAATCAATACTATTATATTGTGGTATGCCTACAAAATCATTATCAATTATGCATATATGTTAGGCAAACCAATTGTCATAATAAAGAATAGCATTTCAATGTATTTAAAACTTAGGTTTAGTTTATAGACCTTGTAGACCCTTCACGCGTTGCACTATATAACAACTTCAGATAATATTTGTCCATTTACATCTATCTATATGATAACTAATAAGACTAGTGGACAAGAAAAGAAAAGACTAGTGTTGTAGTAACAACATGTGAAGTATTTCAACCTTTTAGAGAATTCAGTGATAATTTACTATTTGAACTATAAACTAATGAATTTCATTTTTAAAATACATATATTAAACTGAGAAAAGCATATATATAATCAACCATCCATTTTCACTATATTTATTTGTCTACAATCTTATATTTTGGGATATTTTTTTGACAACTCTTTTTTATTAGAAATTAAATGTGTTTCTTTACAAAACTATATATGCACACTATTAAGATATCAGTAAACATCAAGATCATAATGAAATAATGGACTAAAATCATTTTTATAATTTATTAAATACTAGGTTTCGATTAATATTGAACGTGGATGCACATTCTCGATCTCCACTACAAACCAATCCCAACATTTTGTAGTATATCTTATTGTATTGTTAATTGAAGAAACAAACAAAAGTTGATTTAAATTATATTGACAAAAAGGTGTAATAATACCCAGGGCACAATATTTGTATATCAGACGGCGGAAATGGCAACTTTCTACCCATATTAAAACATTGTTTGATTGATGTACACATTTTTTTTCTCCATTAGTGGTCCTTTTATTTATCATTTATTCAATTTAACAAAGTTGAAGATATTATAATTTAGGCAAAAGCTGTCTATTGTTCTACTACTAAACTAGTGTTATTATAATCCAACTGTCAAACTACTTTGCCCTATCTCCACTTTCCATTTATAGTACTATTACCAAAATTTTATATCCTATGCCGCATTTTTTACATTAATTAACTAAAAACAAATTTTGTATCTCTTATATTAAAAAGAAAATCCTCCATCACAAATAAGTATATATGTGGTAGTTGACTATCTATGCCTAAAAAAAACCATTATCAATTATGTATATGTTAGGCAAAACAATTGTAAAAATAAATTAAATACTGATAAGCATTTCAATTTAATTGAAATTTAGTTATAGAACATAGACTGTATAGATATTTCATGCGTTGCACTACATAACAAGGGGCGGATCTACTGTGTAGATAGGTCGGGCACGTGCCCCTACACAAATTTTAAAACTTTATTTTTTTACGGTTAAAACATGTTTTACTATATCATGTTAAAATTATACAAAACTACATAACATAAATTATTACAGCTAGTGCGCTATTTTTTACAACAGTAAAAAAAGAAAATTCACGATGCTTGTGGAGGTAGGAATCAAAGAATGTGGTGGTAGGTCCAAGGCTGGTGAAGACGACGGTTTTGATAGGCTTGGATCTCAAGCTCTATACGCTTTCATCTACCCAAATTCCATGATAATAACAAACATCAAGTTCATTTTTCTCAGCTTGTTAAACAAGGTTTGATTCATCTTCGAATGACCTGACTCGACGACTCACTCTGCTTGGGTTTTATATTCAAGGTATGGACGGGTAGATGAACACGAATCTAGTGATACCTTTAGAACCACGTAAATGCAAACTTTGTCTTCGACTATTTTCTTGATCCTTCTCTAAAGGTAAAAACAAACCAACAACATAAACCAACCTACATAGGACATAGCCTATCCCTGTGTAGGAATCTTTGTAATCTTCTTTTGGCTCTAGGATGATGAAGCTTTCATCAAGAGACGTGTAGAAGAAAGCGAGACATTTCAGGTAAGAGAATGAATGATCTCTCGTTATACCGAAACATAATGCCTTTTTGTAGGAGTTCTTGAGTTTATGGAATGTGCAAGTTTGGTGAATCAGATGGAAGATGTTGTGTTGTGTGAGAGTGTTCAAAGGGGTCTGGAGTCGCTTTCTTACGAGAAAGGAAGATATTCTCTTGTGGAGAAAGCAATGCACCATTTCCACTATCAGAATCTCTAACTGTGAAACTGTAGATAAAAAACAAAAAAAAAATCTACTACACTGTATGCATTTGGATTTTTGTGAACATTCTATATTTCTACTCTCGTTTTGCATCACCAAACTGAGGGCATGTAATGAAAGCCACTTCGTGTATAATAACAAAGATGGAATAAATCACACCTGTTTATGGTAAGCCACTGTTGTGCTTCGATAATGGTCATGGTCTGTCTGTTTCTTACTGAACCAAATTGAAATTCATATCGGCTACAGATTGATTTTTCACTTTAAACACATTAGTCAGTTAGTTTAGTCTCGTGACTACTCTCGTCTTAACTTTTGGACACTGAAGGTAACAGGCTAATAACTAAACAAAAATAGCTATATATAGAATATGTTTGCTGCATTTAATGATATTGAAAGTCTAAAACGAAGAAGCTTTCTGCGAAAGTACTTGGACAGAGAGACAGGTAAAGTAGTATAAAAGTATTCACAGGTTGGATACTACTAAATCCACGTCTGGTGTTTAACCGTTCTCTTTTCAAACTAGTTTTTATTAACTAGTACTCTTCACAATTTCCTCGTTGAAGATTCCCTCCATAGCTCCAAATTTCTTAAAAGCCTAATCCATCACAAGAGAAGATCAAGTTTAACAGTGATATACTGAAAAAATTGTTAGAATTGAATATGAGAAAACGTTGATCAATGAACTAACTATCCTTACTTTCAAAAGTAAAGGAGATGCTGTTGTTTCAACAATAAGCTCTTCTGGCCTCTTCTTCGTTCTCAGTCCCAAAAGTTGGTTGCGCCTGTCATGAACAATGGAAATTAGATACTTAACAAAATATGAATAAAAAATATATTTACATACCTGCGTTTCACCAGGTCAACTGGGGGACATGTATTCTACAGAAAAAAATTATATTAAAATGTTAGTACAAGAGAATCAAAATATTTATTTAAGGGTTTAGAAGCAAAAAGTAAACTCTCCCCTTACTACCAAATATAGCAAGCAGAACAAGATTTTCATCCGGTAATTTCCACTGCTTTGTTTCCTTTGCAGATGGAAGTTTTTCGATTGCTGTGAATGCAAGAGCAATGCAAATTAGTTTTTCCGCAACCATATTGTGGATAACAATGTCGAACGCAATCCTCTGAAGTAACATAAGTTGATAGAATCCAATGTTAAAAAAATCGGTTTAGTCTCCGCATAGACGTCCGCCTGGCGCTTAAACATACATATCCAGAACGATTTTCTAAAATTGTAGAGTTAAATAAAAAATCCGGTCTAAACGGTCCGTTTTAGCCAAAATTGAACAAAATCGCTCAAATTTTGGTTTAATATACAAATAGAATATTTAATTACAGAAAATCACTGAGTTATATAATGAATTTATATATGTTTATGAGATAATAAATTCAGTTTTTCTTTATAATTTACATTTTTAAGTTGATTTTATATTTAGAAATATGTAATATGAAACGTATAAAATCTAAATATATAATAAATCAGTGTACAATTTTTGTACGTTTAGGCTTCGACTAGGTCCGGTTAGTTTTTCTAGATGCTAGCCCCTATCAGATGTCTAATGACGGCCTAGCGATTTTGTTTAAATTAATATAATCAAACTATGTTCTGTCAAACTGGTTTATAATATAAGTTAAAAGAATAGTGATTACTAACCTTGCTTTCACTCAGCGGTCAAAAATTTTAGAAGCATATATTGTGCACCGATTCTGACTGCAGCGTCGCCTTTCCAGTGTACTCGAACGCCAAACCCAGTTTTATTTATCTGGCGATAGAATAAAGCTAAGATGTTAAGCACGTAAAACAAAATTAACCAACTAGAAAGTATTTAAATCATACCTCATATGAAATCACATTGGCAGATACATTATGACAAATTACTTCGAGAATAAAAAATGATACATAATCCGAGCTGTTGACTTGATGATCCATATTTTGATCCTCAATATAATGTTCAGCAATTTCTCTCTGAAAAAAAAAAAACAGACAACATTGCTGAGGAACTGACTATTAACGCATCTGTCATAAGTGGATAAATGACCTCGACTATGAAAACACTTTCAAGAAACTTAACAATCAAGAAAACACATCACCTCATATTCTTTCCGGACTTCTCCATAGAGAAATGATCGGAAGAGTCTACTTGGTGATGTATATGATGGGCCTGCTCGTGCAGTTGTGTGTAGTTCAACCAACATAATATCCAAAGAGACTCTAAAATATCCATGCTCTCCATGTTGTTCACCATGGCAATTCTTGCAATATGCAATTGTCTCTTCATTCTCTACTGTTGTATAACGTATGAGATTTTGATGCCAACCACTGAAAACAGATCTTCGAGAGGTAGGTCCAAGATAAACTTTCTACATAGTAACATGCATAATTGTTAGTTAAAATGACTAAAGTGTATAAAAAATAATATTTGAATTGCATCACTTACCTTCGAATCTTTTCAAACTCAGGTTTGAAGATAGTGATGCAACCAGTATAGGTTGTATATGAAGGATGCGAATCGCCTTGTGAACATCTGCGAACGCCCTAACGTCATTCAAGACGTGAGTTAGTTTGACGTCGGACTTAGACGGAAATCCTTTTCCACATCCAGTATCCATCCAGTCAGAGCTTTTTGGAAACACATGGACCATAGCGAACTTAAGACCTTTGACGCCTGAATAAGCATAACAATAATGCTCTTCTTTGCTATCCAAGAAATAGCCCGAGTACGATCAGCAAAATCAGTCAAGTACCGGCGAATAATAAGGTGAATCTTCGAGCTGTGCGCGTGATCAGAAAGCGGTAGTTAATAAGGAAAACCATGGATAGGAAACCAGGACACATGTTTCTTGAAGTTGAAGCTGAAGCAGATTGAAGTGAAGAAGAATAGACAGACATACGGATATGGTCTTTTATAATAACTATCATCAACGCTATTTACTACTTTTATCATGTTACATATACATATGCACTATGTTGTGTTTGGCTTGTGTTAATTTGTCTAAATCTCGTTGGACTAGAGCGAGTTAGATCTATTATTACCGTCACGGAGATATTTCTGTTTGCAGTGCATAATTAGTACAAGAACCAATTACATAATAAGTTGTCCCAACCCATGGAGGTGAGTTCTCTATAGTGTAGTATATCTTTAATGTAGGAGTCGACTTGTTTGCAGCTTTAATTCCAAAACACTTGTGAATAAATCAAACTGAAGGCAGTACACACACACATTGAATAGAGAGTTTGAGATGAATGACATGGGGAACGGCTTCACACATTTTAGGAATGGACATCATACGAGACAATGAGAAAGGAGTTCGGATTTTGTCTCAGGAGAAGTATATTGAAAAAGTTCTGAATGCATTTGGAAGGTTTGAAACGAAGCTTGTTACTACTCCACTAGCTACTCATTCCAAGCTGAAGAGTCTGACAAAAGCTGAAAAGAAGATTGAAGCTGAACATATAAAGAATGTTCCTTATGTAAGTGTTGTTGAAAGCTTGATATACGCCATGATAGATTCAAGAGTCAAGACCAGACTTGGCTTACGCACTAGATGTCGTCAGTAGGTTCATGAAGAATCTAAGTGAAGAACACTGGTCAGCAGTTACATGGGTTTTGAAGTATCTCAGAGGAGCATTAGAATCAAGGTTGATCTTAAAAAAAGGTTCGGATTTTAGCGTTGAAGGGTTTTGTGACTATGATTATGTTACAGACCTAGACAGGAGAAGGTCAGTAAACAAGGTTTGCCTTCAAGGTTTGAGGTACGACATTCAGTTCGAAGTCCAATCTTCAGTCAAAGGTGGCGTTATCGACTAGTGAGGCTGAATACATGGCTATGTCTTATGCGGTTTGAGAAGCCATACATGGCTACCTCTGGAAGCAAAGAAATAATGTTCTTCACAATCAGATCTCTCTTCCTCCGGGAACAATCTTCAAGCTCATTGACCGAGACATGCGTAACACCATCACGGCAAAACGGCGGAGAAAAAACTTTGGAAACTTGATGACACTATGGCTTAGATAATTATCTTCTTATCTTTTTCGTTCCTTCTTTGTTCTACCTTGCTTTTTAGCTTTTTTTGCCAAGGTACAACAGACCTTAGATCTACTCTTGTAAATCTAACTTTCATTTTATGAATATTAACATTCTTAGCAAAAAAAAAAAAAAGAGGAATGAACTGGGATTGGATTCCGGAAATGTAAAAAAACACTGCAATTCTCAAAGTGGTTTGGCATTAGTAAAGAATTCAGTTCACCATGAACCGACCAAACATGTTGCTGCAAAGTATCCATTTATCCGGGATATTGTAACTGAAAAGATTATTACTTTGTACAAGATTCATAGCAGAAAGAATCCAGCAGATTTTTCAACTAAAGCCTTACATGGACCAAAGTTTTAACTCTCTTGTCAAGAAGTTTCTCGCAAATTTCATGAAACAAGTTATAGGATCAGTTCATCTGATATGCTCTATATAGGTTGCGAGAAGTCTCAGTATCTAAGTACTCGTACAGAAGATATATGTAAATGATGCTTTTTGTTGTAAACTGTATCTATTTTTATCTTTGCTTTGTTCAATTCTTCTTGCAATGTGATGAATCTTGTTTAGTGTGTTGTACTA
Source organism: Isatis tinctoria (assembly GCA_010577795.1). Lineage (NCBI taxonomy): Eukaryota > Viridiplantae > Streptophyta > Magnoliopsida > Brassicales > Brassicaceae > Isatis > Isatis tinctoria. Next base: position 21,413 of record VHIU01000558.1, on the reverse strand, counting down.
TATCTTTTGAAACCTGAGATGAGATTAAACTTCTTCTTTCTTTTGTCGACTTAAGTTTTTGTTCCCATCTCCTAAAAAAGTTTGTATTTATGTTAGAAAATACATGGTTTATGTTTCGTGAAAGCTGTCATTATATGTTGATACGGTTTCTACACCTTAAAAAATTGATATCCTAGACTCAAGATTTTTTGGAATATGAATTATTTATATATTTATAAACATATAAATCATTTATATATTTATAAAAATATAAATTATTTATTTATACCATGTACCGTTTTGAAAGTACGCCACGTAATCCTCCTTCCATCCTATATAACTCCATTGTCCTTTGTGAACAAAAGAAAACATCTTCACACTTTATAATATTTCCCCTTTCTGGTAATAAGGAAAAAAAAAAAAAAAATCTTTTTCTTTTCTTCTTCTTCGCATCACACTTCTAGATTTTTCCTAGCAAACGTACCAGCAAGGAATAGTACAAGTCCAGAAGCAATATATAGACACAGAAAGGGCTCTCTGAGAATTGGAGTAAAAAGGAAGCAAAAATGTGTTTGGAGCTTGTGTATCACGAGGAGAAGACAGAGCTTGGTCGGCAACAAGCACCAGGTGTGTGTCTGTACTGCGGCGGAAAAGTGTCGGCGGTGGACATCGAGACGAAGTGGTTGTTCTGTTTCTTACCACTCTGTTTCAAGGTCAAACGCAAGTACTCGTGTTCCTCCTGCGATCGTCGTCTCGTCTTGTTCTAACAGAGGAGAGCTTAAAACTGTTTATCTATTTTATTTATTTGTTTGTCCTGCTCCTCTCGATGTTGAGGTTTTTGCAGATTTGGGGCATTCCAAAAACTTGGAGATCCAACTACAAAAAGACAAGCAGTCTGATGCGCACATCAAAAGGTCTGAAATCAGTCTAGCCTGCCTTTTTGGAATCGAGAAAATATGACTTTCCTTTTTTTGTTTTCAAAGGTAACTCTCATCAACTCACCCTCCGTGGACGAACCTTGCGGAGGAACCCTTGGGTTTTCGGGGTGCAGCAACCAAGGAAGCAGCAATGAATGGATAAATTAACATCAAGTAAACTTTATAGTTGATGGTTCTATCAAAATCATATATCATCGATACAAACTAAAAGTACACATTTCAACAAATATAATATGAAGATTTATTACAGTTGAATGTCTTTTATGTCTGTGGTCGGTGGGATCGGAATCATAATGTTGGATCCGGCACTAGATAAAATCGAGCTAAGAGCGTCAAAGATAAGAAGTCTCACTGTTAGAGGTTCTGCTAATTTTCTGTTATCACAGTAAATAAAGAGCCAAAAACATTAGAAACCAAATAGTTGTCGATGTGTATGACTGTATGAGTGTATATAGCGATTGTAATGCCATGCCACTAAACCCGCAACCTCTAGTCTGTCTACCTCATTGTTGTCAATATTGTATAATGGTGACTGTGGTGATGATAGTGGTTATTGCCTTATTGGCTCAAGTCCATTATCATTATTGTCATATATGCGTTTATAACTTTGCTATAGACGAAGAAGATGATTATGGTGATTGCTTCCGAGAAACGCCTCTCAATAGAGTGACTGAACTGACGGTTGATGTGGAACGAGAGTGATTCTTCTGCATATAATGGTGACTCCAACATGAGGTCGAACCCTTGGCCTCTCTCTTGTGCATAGTCAAATTGTCGAGATAACTGGTGGTATCATCAACTTGGTGACTCATATTTAGCAGCACTTTTTACAATGTACCTCAACATTGAATAACTTGATTTCAAACATAATTCTGATCAATCAGTTCGTTCATACATTAATACTTATTAATATACTCAAGACTTTTTCCAAAACACTAAAAGTCTGTGAATTTTGACGAGTGAAAAACCTCATTGATAGAAGAAAGTTACTGATATTTGATCTCTGATTATGTTTCTTGGGCAGTGTCGATTAGACGCTCCAACACATAACGTCGAGGCGCATGTGTCCCGGTTTCCCATCCATGGTCTTCCGTACAACCGCTCTATATTCTTCCTTAAAACGGACTTGCGTTTTTTCTTTTTCTTTTGAATTAAAATGGTGTCGTATTAAAGCGGCGACACAAATACTTTTTTTGTCCTGAGTTTTTGAGAGATCCGAGTTTTTGAGAGATCCGATTTAGGGCTTGGCCACATTAGGAGGTTATGGCGGCATTTGATGCATCGCGGAATCGAAGGGAAAATGAAAAGCGTCTGCGAAAGCTATTTGGTATGGAGGATGATGTTTCAAACCTATGCGACTCCTTGGACAGTGATGAAAGCTTGTGCTGGGTAATATCTCTACGAATTCTTAATTATGTTTCCTCATGTTTGTATGTAAGAAGAGGGATGATACTTTTCTTCGTTTTGTAAGCTATTGTAAGGAAAAGCATTGATGGAAAACCAGGACACATGTTTCTTGAAGTTGAAGCTGAAGCAGATCAAACTGAAGAAGAATAGACTGACATAAGGATGTGGTCTTTTATATTAATAACTATCATCAACGCTATTTACTACTTTTATCATGTTACATATATATATATATATGCACTATGTTGTGTTTGGCTTGTGTTAATTTGTCTAAATCTCGTTGGACTAGAGCGAGGTTGATCTATTTTTACCGTCACGGAGATATTTCCGTAACTCTGTTGTCAAGAAGTTTCTCGCAAGTTTCATGAAACAAGTTATGAGATCAGTTCATCTAGAAGATATATGTAAATGATGCTTTTTGGTGTAAACTGTGGTATCTTGCTTTGTTCAATTGTTCTTGCAGTGTGATGGACTTCCTAGGGATTCATGTTGAATCTGGTTTAGTGTGTTGTACTATATCTTTTGAAACCTGAGATGAGATTAAACTTCTTCTTTCTTTTGTCGACTTAAGTTTTTGTTCCCATCTCCTAAAAAAGTTTGTATTTATGTTAGAAAATACATGGTTTATGTTTCGTGAAAGCTGTCATTATATGTTGATACGGTTTCTACACCTTAAAAAATTGATATCCTAGACCCAAGATTTTTTGGAATATGAATTATTTATATATTTATAAAAAATATAAATTATTTATACCATGTACCGTTTAAAAGTATGCCACGTAATCCTCCTTCCATCCTATATAACTCCATTGTCATTGTACTGCTAAACCCTACAGCAAAGTCCTTTGTGAACAAAAGAAAACATCTCCACACTTTATAATATTTCCCCTTTCTGGTAATAAAAAAAAGAAGAATTTTTCTTTTTCTTTTCTTGTTCTTCAAACTTCTAGATTTTTCCTAGCAAACGTACCAGAAAAGAACAGAGACAAGTACAGAAGCAATATATAGACACAGAAAGGGCTCTCTGAGAATTGGAGTAAAAAGGAAGCAAAAATGTGTTTGGAGCTTGTGTATCACGAGGAGAAGACAGAGCTTGGTCGGCAACAAGCACCGGGTGTGTGTCCGTACTGCGGCGGAAAAGTGTCGGCGGTGGACATCGAGACGAAGTGGTTGTTCTGTTTCTTACCACTCTGTTTCAAGGTCAAACGCAAGTACTCTTGTTCCTCCTGCGATCGTCGTCTCGTCTTGTTCTATTGAAGAAACAGAGGAGAGCTTAAAACTGTTTATCTATTTTATTTATTTGTTTGTCTTGCTCCTCTCGATGTTGAGGTTTTTGCAGATTTTCACCTGTAATTTCTGATTGGCTATAAACACCCCTCATGGTGGTGACATTGCTTGAATTCGTTGAGTTTTGCTTCAGTGTAAATAATTTCGTTGGTCCTGTTTCGTTGATTACATGAGTGGAATTCAGTTTCGTTTAAATAAAAACTTTGTCATTCGTAACTGTTTTTTTTTACTATTCTTTTTGTTCATTTCAATGATTAATACGTACCCAGGCCAATTAGAGATCTTCTCTTTCTATGTGTTGGCGAGAATAATAATAAACCGCTAGAACAGAAGAAACACAATATATCTTTAATGAACACATGAACAAAAAAGTTCATATGTTCTATTTAATTAATGAACATTTGAACACGATATATGTCTATACTATTGTTTTTGTTCATTTCAGTGAACATGTGAACTTCGAGGATCTTGTTTTATGAAGTTTCGCTTTTACCGCAAGAATCGATAGAAAATAATATATTAGATAAATATTGAAGATCCAAAATTTATTTGAGTGATTGATACGAGCGTTTCTGTATATGAATGGGGCCAAAGTTTTGCTGTACGTCTTAGCTGGCCTGATATGATATAGACAAAAGGAGAAAATAAATTGTTGTGGTCCTTAAGAGTTACGATACAATTTATGTATCTTTAACGTTCACTTATTTAGTGAATAAATTTGTGTGTCCACAAAAAAGTATAGAAATGAATCTTCTTACAAATTCAGTAATTAGTCGGCTCCGTTGCATATTCGAGTATCTTTTACTTTAATAGTAGCATTTTGTTTGGAGCCATCAGAAACCCAAAAAAAAAAAAAAAAAGTAAATAGTATTAGACATTTAGGTATTGATCGTATATCAAAACCGAATTTTAAGTTTGAAAGAAACACAGCTTTTTCTGTATTACTTTTCACAGAATCGGTTCCACGTAAATTAACTAGCTAGGCTATCCCGTTCTAGACCGGACGACATCTCTATGTAATCAAACAATATATATAATACGTATTTGTCCAAAAAAGATTGCGGAATTCTTTATCTTTTTGTCCTTTAGTAGCTGTTTTAAGTTTTAACTACATGATAACGTTTAGTCCCGTTCACCGACAAAAAAAGAAGACAAGTTGAAATTATAACGTTTGTCTTTTGTAATAGTTTTTGTAACAAGTTGAAATCTCTCATTGGCTAAAACCAGCCTGCCAGTATGTCGACGTAAAATTCATAAGAAAAACCAATTTATGATTGTGTAACAGTTGAAGGATTCACCATATAAATTGAGGGATTGGAGTTTGGATCTTCGTATTGTGATTTCATAATGGTTGACAACCATATACGATATCCGCAAAAAAAAAAAAAAAAAACTAATTCTTCCATAAGTCATATATAGCTTGAGTTTTGATCCGAGGGTTTTAAGTTAGGGAATAAGAAAGAAAAGAAGGTAATATATATACCAAACATACAAATATTTTTTTGAAAAATGTTATCGACATCAGATCCCAACAATATGCACAAATGTACGTTATAGTAAATGATATCGATGGTTATAATGGAAGTCCAGCACAAACTTAAGATTGTTTCGAAACTTAAATGTGAAGTTTCGTACAATGGACTAGCTGAGCTATAGACTATAAAATTTCAAATTAGTTAATCAAAAAATATTTCAAATTAGAATCTATTAAATCTAATATATTCGAAACCATCCAAGTGTATCTCTTTACAATTTTCGCTCTCGTTGATACATTTTCAACTGTTTTTAATTCATCTTCAAATAGTTTCAACTCTTTTATTTATTTTTAATTTAGTGGATGACTATTATATTCGATACCTAATGTATAGTTTATACTTTGTTTGACACTTGATAGATATCCACAACTGCCTATACATTTCAACGTCTAAATTAAATGCACATATAGAAACTTTCTGTATTTGTATGATTTAGGTAAGATTTTCTTTATTAAAAAAAAAATTGACATCGATGATTTAGGTAAGAATCGTAAGATCAAATAGATATCATTTATAATAGAAATCATAGTGGAACAAGTCGTAAAAAATCGATCGATAGAAATAATAATAATTTTCTGGAATCGCATGTACATGATAAAAGGGACAAGGCAAGAACAGGTGGACAGGTGTTGGGCTGTCACTTATCATCTTTTGCTGGTGGATAAGCCCAAAAATTCTTCCTCGATCTTTCTTCTCCTTTCTCTTTCTTTAGATTCGGGACGTACGTACACAATGCCAGAGATCTTATCATATTCCGAATTAATATAGAATATGCCATTATTGACACATACCCATAACAGTAAAATAATTTTCCCACACGGATGTACTTTCATGATTCTATTTCGTATATAAATTCAATTTATACAGTACTTTATTGTTATATTCTCTCATGCATTTGATAACCGGATATATATACTCTAGGCAAAAGCCGCAAAACAAACAAAACTGATTCCCTGTTGAGTTTATTTGTGAAAGAATACATATATTTGGGAAAATAGTTTGACCCATGATCAAAATTTTGGTAGCTGTGTACTTGGGGAGTAGATAAGGTTTAATATTCAAAATATCAAATCATTGTCGCTTGGTACTCTTCATGCCTTTTCTGTGCCCGAAAAGCCAAACTAGCACAGTCTCTCTCTTTGTGCCCCGTTAATATATACTTCGATATTAATTCGAGTAAAAAGAAAAATGTTTCGAAATTATGAAGTGTTATACTTTTGTTTCACGTACGATTACCTTAACAAATCGCAATCACCTTTCGCCAAAGGACAAGATCACAATCACCAATCACACGATCACTTCATGTCTTTCGTTCGACTCAGACCAGATTTTCATAGTCTTTCGACTCCTATATATGGTCCAAATGATTACCACGATTGGATGATAATGTTGCTAGAGGCCTAGGTTTTATTGTTTAGTGAGTTTTCTCTCATTCCAAATTAAATTCTACGGAATCAAACTAGAGGAAATACATAGAGACGTACATAAGATTAAACAAAACCAGATCAAAGTAATTGGGTTTAAGTTTGGTATAATTGCATATTTGCATGCGATATATATATATTAAACAACGGTTCACCACTGCTTCGACGAGGACTCGTCCGTGCTCGCCGCAATAACGCTGCTCCGTTTCCAATCTCGTGATTTTTTGTTGTCCCTTTGTCAATGCCTCAATAATCTCTTGATTATGACGTGTCAGAATCAATCTTTCTTTCATGCACTGAAATCTGAATTTTGAGATGATTCGAAGGAATAGACTCGGACCGAGATTATCGGGCCTATATGCCATTTTAATGACATCTAGCTCATTATGGCCCATCTATTGACCAATAAGTATCCATCTCAGATTCTCCAAATGCTATTTACTCATCGTCAAATTTACGAGGAAATTCTGATCACAGCTCAATTTGTATACCTGGTTCGAACTTATAAATTTTATCTTGGTGTCCGTTTTGAATATTATAAATTACGTATCCTCTTGTAACTTTGATACAAATATAGAATCTTGAAATCAAAATAAAAGTCGCAACCTTTTTGTTTGTTGAACTTGTTATACGATATATATATAATGATAGTTGTCCAAAAAAAAAAATATATATCTTAATAATATTATTTGAGAAGTCACTTGCATACGTGTCACGCTCACGTTGATTTTCACCGTGGTCTATTACAGGCATACCCTTAACGATATATTTTTTTTTTCTAATTTCTTTTTAATAAAGGAAAATTTTATTTTCCAATTTTTTATTATAAAATAAAATTTTATATATTAAAAACGTGTTTTGAAAAATACAGAAAATTTTTATTTATTAAATTTATTTTTTCTTATTTACTTCTTTTATATAACTTTAAATAAATATATTTACTTCTTTTTAAAAACGTTTTTGCAGTTTCCTTTTTCTTATTTACAAATTTATTTTATATTACTCTTGATAACAATCCAATTTTAAAAATTTTGTAAAAAAGGAAATTTTCTTTTTTAATTTATATTTTACAAAATACGTTTAAAATATTTTTTTCTAAAAAAAGGAAAAAAGTTAAAAAGGTAAAAAGTTATAAATAAGAAAAAGGAAATTTCAAAAACTTAAAAAAAAAGTTAATATATTTATTACAAAAATTATTTACTTGATTACAAAAAAATAGAAAATATTAATTTTACACTTTTTTGCAGTAAAATAACTTTTTTTTTAAAACGTTTAAATAAATTTTTTACATATTCAAATACAGAGCTACCCTTAATGAAATAAAATTAGTATATTCAATTAGTTTTTTAAACAAAAATTCTTAAATATATTTTTTATATATTAAAGTATGGTTAAAAACAAAAATATTTATTCTTAAAATTTCATTTTTTGCAATAAAATTAAGTTTTGTTTTAATTTTATTTTTAAATAAAAGATAAAAAAATTTATATGAAAATGTGATTAAGAAAATAAAGGAAAGTTATATTTTATAAAAACTTTTGTTTCTTAAATAATTTTTTAATAAAAATGAAAATATCATATTTTAATTTATAGAAAAGATATAGATTCAAGTGCCATTATTAAAAAAACTGATTTTACAATGAAGAAGATATTGCTATTTTATTTTAATATTTTGATAATTATTCAATCAATGAAGAGGATAATGGTATTTGATTTTAATTTTGTTAATTTTCGAATTGTTTACTCCTAAGTTTTTGCAATTTCGGGTTTTGCAATAAAGGAACGGTTTAAAATTTCTTTTTCTTTCAACAAAAGGGAATCTTTAATTTTTTATTTTGCAATAAATGAAACTTTTATCTCTAATTTTTTTTTAGATAAAAATAAGTGTTTTTATAACCATAAAGTTAAACGTCATTACGAAAATAAAGGAAAGTTTTAGTTTTTACTTTTTTCCCCATAATAAATTTTTAATTAAAATGGAAATATCATTTTATATATATATATAGTTATTTTAATATATAGAATATGAACACAATTAAAGACTCGCAATTTTAGACAATAACAAAGATCTTGTAGAAATCAAAACACTCACACACCTAGAACATGTAAAATATGAAAAACAACAATATCCAACTAAATTATTTCTATGTTCTCACACATTGGTAATATTGACGATGAAAAACATAAACAGCTATATTCTTTAATAATTAGGTTTTGAATATAGTGTTTTAAAAAATTATTAGATCAATTTATAGTTATGTAACTTTGAACCAATTTTAATTGGTCTAATTGGTTTAAACTCACTAAATCAAATCCTTAATTTTTAGATTCAATTTTAAAGTGATTAGTAGGTTTACAAAAGTTCAAAAGAGCAAATAAATGTATATATACAAAGAATAATCAAACTAACTGTAAATAACCATATTTACTAGATTTAAAACAAACAATAAATTAAAAACAAAACGATCAATGAAATTAGAAATTTTTGCGAAATAAAGTAAACTAGAACAGCAATCGTAATTAAAACAACAACTTAAAATTATTTACATTATTTTATATTTAATCTTAAAACATAAAAATTGCAAAAAAAAACAAAAAAAGTTTAAAACAAATATAACAAAATATTAATTAATTTTAAAAATTAATGTCCGCGCATATGCGCGGGTGAGTCGCCTAGTATATATATATATATATAATGATATGAGTTAAGAGTCACACAGTAAAAAAAAAGGTGGAGTTAAGATCAGTCACACTCAAGAGCAAGTGTATAGTCATGTGCTTTCCGAGAAATTTCCTCCACATGCCCAGACGGTACGAAATGCCAGTTGATTCCAATTCTATCATTATTGGTAGATGAATGTGATCGCAAAACATTATTTAATTAGCTTCCTCTGTTTGATAATTTAATAAAAGAATAACTCGACCATATAACATCATTTTAGTAGGGAAATTAAAAACATAACCGAGAATCGATCTTTAATACTTATTAAACGCAAGAACTTAGAATTTATAATACATTTTTATTTGGAGCAAAAATAACTCGGATCTGCAAGTCGAGTCGATCACCTGCCCCCGAAAACTATATGATAAATTATAGAATCATACATCTCTATAATTTGATATATTGATATTAAGTTAAGTTTCTCAGAAGCTTTTATGTTGTAGTTTGACTGTCAGTGATTAGTAAAACGAACAGTAAAGATTTTTTTTTTTTATCAAATATCAGTAAAGAATGTTTATATACTATATTTACATAATATAAACACGGATTGATATTCGACATTATATATATTATCAAATTTGAAATCATGATTAGTTGTAAACCATAAGATAGTATTATGATATAAGCCGTTTTTTTTTTCTTTTTTGGTTAAGTTATATAAGCGGTAATTGTAAGACCAACTCCATTAGTGAACCCTTTGTTGGGGTTCATAAAATTTTTTTATTAATATTTTGGTGGGGATATGAATAGTGAAGAGCTTGTTTTTATTTTGCTCTCCATCAGTGAACTCGAAGATGAGGTTCATAAAAATATTTTTTTTAAAAAAAAACATGTACTCTTCCTGATTTGTTTCCAAAAAACCATCAATCTTCATCTCATTGTCATCACCACCATCAATGGATATAGAGTGCTCAATATTAGCATGACCAGAAATAGCTCCCTTTTGCTAACTCCGTCCACTAAGACTTCATCACCAACAACAATACTTTCCATGTTTAAGTTTTCAACAGGACTTTGTGGGATCCCGTGAGCTGTCATGAATCTTTTGAAGCTAGTCCAAACCAGGTCTACTCTCATAGTAATCAGTGACCCACTATGCAGTTTCACAGAGGACTTATCAACTCATGGCAGAAACAGATTCAAGAGTTTTCAAAAACCAAGAAGACAGCTTATCTAATCATATAAAGCTAATAATGGAAGAAACGGCATACTTTACATTCCTTTGGAGCAGTCCTCATCGCTTGAAGATATCTTATAAACATCTTCCTCATCTTCAACTTGGTTCATCTTTTCTGAAGAACTCTCATTCGCTTTTGTAGACATCAGCTTCATCTTTTTCTTTTTGTTTGATTTCTTCGACTTTCCTAAAGAATGACAAGTTACACTCTATTTCATATTAAACACAAACACACAGTGACTGCACCGACATTACATAATATACCAAATGTTTTATGAGAGGAAAGCTTTCAACTTACGTTTCTTATTTCAGCTTCGTTACTAGCCGCGTCTGCATTCATAGTTTCACTGGAACCCTTATCGACATCAGCTGTCAAACATAAAAGAAGAGTCATATGACAGATTTCGAATGACAGCAAAAATTCCATCCTTGTTTGCAAAGCAAGGGAAAAAACAAAAAAGCAAGAACAAAATCAGAAACTTTTAAACAAAACAAAAAAGCTTGTAGTTTTCAGTTGGCAAAATTGACAGACCTGATGTTTGGTGAGGCGCCTGCGGATAGCACGGGTTTTCTTGGGACGGAGATCAAGAGGAATGAACTTTTTGTTCTTGTATGCTTCTCTGAGAGCAGCTTTCTGCTTCTGAGAACTAACTGTCAAGACCTGGGCTATGGATTTGCGGACGACCTTGCTGGAGATTACCAAACACATACACAGTTTCAGATTCACATTTTTATTCTATTTAGATACAGATACAATCAAACCAGGAAATGTTACAAACCGTAAACACATTCTCATCAAAGTGTAATTCTGAAGATACATAAGATGCATAAAAAACGTAATATGTATAACTCCTTTGTCCTACGCTATCTAACTCAGTAAACGCAAAGCAAAGCTTTTAACAGATTCGATAAACAGATAACATCATTTCAGACTCTGAACTGAGAGACCGTTTCAGACCTTGACAGCTTCCTTGTGAAACCGTTTTTTCTTTAAAATCTTGGCTATCATATTCCTGAAAGCAAATTTAAAAAATTCATCCTCAAATCAGATAAACACAATTGCTAGACGAAACGAATACCTTACCTGCAGTTTTTCGAAATGGCAGCTCTGGCTCTTTCAGTAGAGACTCCAAGCAAGAACATGAGATTTACAACATCGTTTGGACCTCTAAGTTCTGTGACTGAAGGAGTACCACTCGATATAATCAGATTCTTCCCTTTAGTCCAATCCACCAGTAACTAGTAATACCAAACAAAATCCAAAATCAGAGGCAACGAATTCACAGGTCTCACGGAAAAGAAAGAAGAAAAAAACAAAATGATACAGACGCGTAGAAACGAAGAGCTAGAGAGAGAAATTCGACGAACCTGCTAAATCCCAGGGCTCATGCTTGTAGATGTCGACCTCCCCAATCGCATCGAAACGTACGGGTTTATGCAGAACCTTTCGCTTCATGTAATAGCTCACGAGTTCCTCGTCAGTCGGATGAAATCGAAAGCCAGGAGCAAGCGCCGTTGCCGCCGCAGCAGTACCCCTCGCAGTCGCTGTCGGCGGCGAAGACACAACAGCCACAGATTCCCGACCCATTGAAGCAAAAACCGTACCTGACCCAGAAGGTTTCATCGCGAAAAAAAAAAATGACAAATTCACGCTCGACACGTGGTTAGAGTCGTCTGTTAAAGGCTGGTAAATAAGAGACGGCTGTTAGATTAAATTCGCTTTTATCATATTTTTTTTTGCTTTTGAGCCCATTAAACAGTGCAAGCACCCTCTTATCATCCTCAAATGGAGCTGCTCTAAGGGAGTTTTTTTTGGCTGAATTTTTGCATATATTTATATCTGGCGAGAAGGCCATATTGTTACAAAAAAAAAAATGTGAATCAACAGTTTACGATAAAATTCTCCGAAATCCGTTAGTAAGCCAAAAGTCGTTAGTAATAGTAAAAATGGCATAAAACATGCAGGATGCAGCTAAGCCAGATGATGGTTGAATGTTAATCAAGATTCACCACCATCTTTTGGAAGGAATAGACTCGTACCCGGATAATTGGGCCTATAGCCCAGTGTAATTACATCTAGTTCATTATGGCCCACCTCGTGTCCATAAGGATAACATTTCAATTTGTATGCACCGAGTTCCAAGTTATACAATCTTATCTTGGTGTTCGTTTTGATTATTACAGATTCTGTATTCTCTTATAACTTCCATGCAGTTATAGAATCTTGAATTCGGAATGATATATAGTCGCACCGTTTTTTTGTTTTGCATTAGTGTACGTTGGAACTTTAATTAGCATATTATCATTGATGATACATATGGGAGCCAACTGAATCTATTTTCCCTCTAAGTGTATAATAGTATCATAATTTGGTGCACTAGCATTTGAAGGTGGTTACTAGCCAAACGGTGGATTCTTTCAATCAATAAATCTTGAAAAGAGAGTTATTTGTAAGTCTTTTATATGGAGAAGGTCTGAGCGAAGGAGCCCACATTCTAGAGAAGTAGTAGTGTGCTTTCCGAGAAATTTCCTCCACATGTCCAGACGGTACGAAATGCCAGTTAGTTCCAATTCTATCATTATTGATAGATAAATATGATCGCAAAACATTAATTGATTAGTTTCCTCTGTTTTATAATTTACTAATAATATAAAAGAACAATTCGACCATTTAACATCATTTTTAGCAAGGTAATTAAAACATAATCGAGAATCTTGAATACTAGTTATCAAACCCAAGTACATACTATAATTTACATTACATTTTTTTGGTGTTGAATAACTTGGATACGTTTCGAAAAATAAATAACTCGGATATGCAAGTTGACTGGATCATCAACACTGACATTTTATGATGATTCGTAGAGACATAAATCTTTATAATTTGATATTTCTATTAAGTTAGGTTTCCTTAATCAAAGCTTACTATGTGTTGTGTTTGCATTCAATGTCTCGGTGCCACTCTCTTCAGCTTTCATGAATTCTCTCACCGTTGTTTTTGTCTCGAACTTATTAGTGAAATCCTCTCATATTAACGCTCGTCGTTTTTCGAAAACAGGTTAATTATCCGTTAATCTATGTTAATTTCTACCTCGTTTTTTTTTTGTGGGTCTTAATCTACCTCGTTCTTCATAAACACTATTGATGCCTTTAGCGCCATTTTTTTAAGATAATTGTCAACGTAATCTTGTTTACGCCGAAAGGTAAAATGTAAAATAAAATTCAAAGAGGAAAAACGACGGCGCCTCGAATCACCGCCCTCGCCGTTTCATTGAAACTGCAAGCATGCTCGGCGTCTGATCGCACCGACGGGATCTTATTTTTGACTCATTATATTCCCCTTTCTTATTAATAAATCTTATTAGTAATTAATTAATTTGCAGATTTCTTTTGACCTTTCAACACTATTTTATTTATATGAGGAATATATTTACTCATGGAAATTATAAACATTCCTTGTTGATGTAAGGTGAATCTAAAGCTATAATTAATAATTGATCGATATGAACGAATGTCATGGTCATCGTATAATGTATAATTGTTTTTAAGAAAACTCACATGGACAGGCGTCTTTTAATGCTGCTCCACATGAAATTATACACTACTTTACTACGTATGAGTGTGAAAATTTAAAAATCGGAACAACACTTGTCGTTCAAGTGATGACTACAGAAAAACAAATCACAGAAGCTATTACAAGAAAATATATGTTTTGCTGCTCAACTTTAGATATCAAATTTCATTTGGTTACTACGTAGATTAGTTCAAGTTTTTTACTCAATTGTTCTTTGTTTTATAAAATATGTGCATGCCAATTGATAACGTCTCACCGACTCGAACTCAAAAATTTTATAAAACAAAACATTGACTGTAAACTTTTTTTTAAAAGATACTCCCTCCGTTCCACTAAGATAGATTTTATGAGTTTTTAATTTGTTTAACAAATATAAAAGTTTTGTGTTTTCAATATAACTTTTTCACGTGCTTTCCTATTTTACCCTTATTAATTAAAGTTAATTACAAAAGCAATTTCAACTCAAATAAAATAATAATTCTTTAATGAGGTTATATCTGGTATTTTTAGTTTGTTCTTAAAATATGTGAAAAGCCCAAAACTTCTATCATCGTGGAACGGAGGTAGTAACATATTTCGTTTTCAGCCATAACATAATATTTTCTCCATTTATATTTGTATCCCGTGAGTCAAAATGATGTAGGCAGAATTTAGAACATTAGTACGTCACGAGGTAATGACGGTCTTTACTTGTTTATGGCTTTCCGCCAATGTATTTTCAACATTAAAATTATTTTTGTTTATTTATATTGACAACTTGGTTAAACATCATTAGTCTGAGTTTGGTGTGTCAGTTGAGTATAAATGCGAGTTTGGTGTCGAAACACCTCAGAAGTCAGAACGTTCAACAGTGAACATTTCCTTTTTGGTAAACAATGAACGTTTATTAGCTAAAAATAGAAATATTAGTTCTTATAAAAAAATTGTATAGTTCCATGGTATATATATATATATATATATATATATGAATTATGAATAAATAGTGTTCGTCAGAAATAGCAATTCACTAAATAAATATTCTCCAATGAAGATGGAAACGAAACTGTATACTTATTCATACTTTGACTTAAAGAAATAATACTTTTCGATTGCATCTATTAGGTAAATTATCAAAATACATATAGTATGAATACAGCGAGAATCAAATTCCAAGATATTACTTGACTGTACCATATAACTACCATCATGTTCTAACTTCTAACCACTATAGTAACATCAACACAATTTTCGTTAGTTTCCTAATACAGTTTTAATTTTCTAAAGAATACACGAAAAGTCAATATTATTATTTTCTGTAAAAGTCCATACTCCTTTTTTCTGTTGTGTGCTTCCCTTTTTGTGTAGCGTGCAGCTTGAAGATACGGGAAATTAAGGGATCTAGATTGTCAAAATTATAACGCTTTGGTCACAATTACTCCAACACCAATCGGGATAGATCACTTTTTTGCTTTCCCTACCATGCAAAAATGCTATTCACATGCTTTTCAATTCACAAAGATTAGTAGACCAACTTTTGCTTTGACCAAAAAAAAAAAAAGTAGACCAACTTTTGTTTGTTAAAGCCTTAAAGGCAGTACACCAAACCAAATACTATAATCCATAAACAAGCCTGTTCAAATATCTATCAAATTACTCATGCTTTGGCGGGGTTTAGAGAAACAACGTGTTTAAGAAGATTACAAATGTACACAGATAAGTTTATTTGGTAGCATAGTAACACTTTTAAAGAAATGTATTATTATATTTGAACAGGCTATCTTAGGTCAAAATTTTCAAATACCACCTCATGAGGTGGTATTTTGATCTTTTAAATTTTAACTATAAATCACTGTTTAAAATTCTCAGAACAATTCCTGAGTTATTTTATTTATGAATTCCTTATTTTCCAATAAGATGAGATTTGGAGGGAATTGTATAAATGATTGATCCAATAAGCTTGGATTTGAAACAGTTTTTATGAATCCTAGATCCAATAAGGGAGGATTTGAACAATTCCCTGGATTTTCTCAATTCCTTGGTTCAATAAGCCCCCTTAATATTACTCAATTTATTTAGTTAGTTATTGTAAACATTTAGTTTAATTGGATTATCGTTGTGATTTTTTTAGTCATACATTTTAAGACTGCATTAGTTAAAATTTTAAATCTGAGTTTTGAATAGAATCATAGAGAGAATTCCGGACCAGAATCATCTCATAAATGAGGAAATGAAGGAATAAAACTTTTCAAATTTTTAAAAATTTAAATAGTTTCACGAGGACCCGAGTGACGAGTCAAAGCTACTTCGCGGAAGTTTCCTAAAGCTCTCTCTCTCTCGTTCGCCACTCTTATTTTTTTCTCGAGAAAGTGACGGAAGATCATTTTAGCAGAGAATCGAAAGATCAAAGGGAAAGAGCTGAGAAACTCCTCTGAAATTTCCTTCCGCCGATAATTGAGGTATTTTTTTTATGTTAAACAGTAAGCATAAAAAAACTTGTTTCTGTATAACTTTATTTTCTGGAAATCGCAGAGATTTTTATGTTTTTCTCTTTCCTTTACTTTTTGTTTCTTCTTTGTGTTTGTTTATTCGATCCACTTCTGATTTGGCACGATTTACGATGCTATCCTACACGTTTGTTGGACCGCCACATCAAATTATTAATTCACTGAATCAGATTCTGCTCCTCGATTTGAAATTTGAATTACCGGGAAAAGTTTCCGGCAACTTTTCGTTTCAGTGATTTCCCCCGCCGTAATCGGAAAACGGATTGCTCTCCGGTTTCGGAGTTTGTTTGGCTTTAGTGCTGGTGAGTAGGGAGTGGTTGTTGCTTTCGATCAGCGAAATGTGAGAGTTGCTCAGAAAGAGATTTGTTAATCTGTAAACTTCGAATCGCGTTTGGATTGATTTGGTAGTGAGATTTGAGAAATGGATTGAGATTTTTGGTTCTGGAGATCTTATCTGAGGTTAATGTTAAAGACGTGAATGCAGAAGGCTAAGAACTGTTTCTAATTTGGGTGTGTTTGTTTGTTCTCTGTTGCGTTTTTTTTTTTTAGCTTAAAGAAGAGCGTATTGGTTACTCAACGTTCAACAGTGTCTCTGAGGGTGTTATCTCTCCTGCGACAGCTATGAGTGGACAGTTCAATAACTCTCCACGAGGGGAAGACAAGGACGTGGAGGCTGGAACCAGCAGCTTCACCGACTACGAAGATAGTCCGTTCGACATTACCAATACGAAGAATGCTCCAGTGGAGCGATTACGCCGTTGGAGGGTAAGTGGTTCTGGTTCCACTCTACATCGATTCATTGGCTCCTTAAGTGCATTTGAATTTCCTTTCTTTCTCTTCTCTGCTCTTGTGACTTTGGTGAATTTGATTTGGAATTGATATTGGTTAATTTCACAGTTCTTTACTGGGTTTCTCAGGTTTTAGTTTCTTGAAAGGGGATGATGTGTTGTTACTTGCCTCATCCAGATAGTTCAGATTAATGTTTCTTTGTTTTCTTTCCTAACATTCTGGAATATAATTTGGGTTTTGTAGCAAGCGGCGCTTGTGCTTAATGCGTCTCGTCGCTTCCGTTATACTCTGGACTTGAAAAGGGAAGAAGACAAGAAACGGATGCTGAGGAAGATGAGAGCGCATGCCCAAGCAATAAGAGTAAATAAGCTTTGCTAGTAAATTTTCTTAACTAAACGCTTAGGCAGTGTCTAATCAATGCTGTTTGTTTTCTTAGGCTGCACACCTTTTTAAAGCAGCTGCAAGCCGAGTGAATGGTAATTTCTTATTCTTTTCTTCAACCCATTTTGTGAAGCATTGTGTATGTTCTCTTGCAGTGTCTTAGGTATCAAGTGATTGCCATTTTAACACCTTTCGTTTTATATGCATTTAGTGGTAGTGACTGATACTATGGTTCGTTGTGCAGTCACAAGTTCTGTCGAGGGAAAATCTAAATCATATTTTTGTTTTGCTAATCCATGATTTAGAAAATGTGATTTATCTTAACTGCAATGGGTTGAATTGATAATCTTTTATATGTAACAAAAACAGTATGGTCACTGTAGATTTGCGACCTTGGTGTTTTCTTGGACATCATTGTAAATCTGATTGATGGTTCCAAGTTTTCTGATTGGTGCTGTAGTTGACTGAGGTTTATTTCTTGTAGGAATTACAAGTTCACCTCCAACTTCTAGCGGCGGTGATTTTGGTATTGGACAGGAGCAAATTGTATCGATATCAAGGGATCAAAATATAGGATCTCTGCAAGAACTTGGAGGGGTATGTCTTTGCTTTAGCTGATTTATTACTTTTCGCTGCGGCACTTATTTATCAGCCATAAAACTTTTTCATGTATGTTTATCCTCTATTTTATTTCCTTAGGTCAAAGGATTATCTGCCCTGTTGAAAACAAACTTGGAGAAGGGTATACATGGGGATGATGATGACATATCGAAAAGGAAATCTGCTTTTGGATCAAACACATACCCGCAGAAGAAGGGGAGGAGTTTCTGGGTATTGATACTTTAAATCTTTGGTTTCTAGCAGCTTCCATTAGCGTGAGATTTTTCCACTTCATCTGTGAGGCTATTCCAGTTAATTAATATCTTGATTCCTTCCTTTTATGTTTTTGTTTCCTCATGTTCAATAGAGGTTTGTATGGGAAGCTTCTCAAGATCTTACTTTGATCATACTGATTGTAGCAGCAGCCGCTTCTTTGGCATTGGGAATAAAGACCGAGGTATTCAATATAGGAATTGGTACATTATATATCGCTCAGCGCATACCTTGAAAATCCTGGGTCCTTTTCTAAGTGACATAGCTTTAGAAGAGCTGACTAATTATTATAAAAACAAGAGTTTCCAGGATAAGTGTACCTCTTTATTTGATCGAACAATTCCTTTCTATGCTTTTTTTTTCCTTCCATATCGCTGACGCTCGATAGCACGTCTATTGTTTTGTCGCCATTATCCATAGTTTTATAGTTTCTTGTCTTCCTGAGCGTTTGGTACCTCTTTTACTGCCTTCTTAGGGTATCGAAAAAGGATGGTACGATGGTATCAGCATTGCTTTTGCCGTTCTTCTTGTCATCGTGGTGACAGGTATTGATATTCCTTGCTGAACTTGATGTCACTCATATATGTGACTGCTGCATGTAATATAATATGTTGTATTACCTTTTCCCTTGGCAGCTACCAGTGATTATCGCCAATCTCTTCAATTCCAGAACTTAAATGAAGAGAAAAGAAATATACATCTAGAGGTGAGAGCTTGGATGATCATGCAGCTAATGGATGATATCATTTTTGTTGGTTTAATATCTAAAGTGCATCCTGCACATGCTTAGGTTACCCGCGGTGGGAGAAGAGTTGAGATTTCAATTTATGACATTGTGGTAGGCGATATCATACCTCTCAATATTGGTGATCAGGCAAGTTGGACGAATTCATCAATGCGGTAGCTCTTTTTTGATTTTCAGTGTAGATATAATCCTTTAATCTTCAAATAAATTCCTTAGGTACCTGCTGATGGAGTTTTAGTTGCTGGCCATTCTCTTGCGGTTGATGAGTCCAGCATGACTGGGGAAAGCAAAATTGTATGCTTTTAACTCTGCTTTTGCATTGGCAACGATGCCATCTTTGCATTTCATGTATCTGAGCAAGCTGTTTCTCGCAGGTTCACAAAAACTCTGCAAAAAATCCATTCCTAATGTCTGGCTGTAAAGTTGCAGATGGCCATGGGACAATGCTGGTAAGACTTGACGCACACTAACATTTACTTTCTGTGACAGAGTAACTGTAGTCTTTCTGGAGAAAAATTGAAAAAATTGGAGAAATTGGAGAGATGTTTGATTGGTGAACTATATTATCCTTGGTTGGAGAATCTCTGCAGCAAAAACATGTTTTTCTTTAGGGAGAGGAAAAATTGAGTCGGAGGCGCTCAAAACTTCTGCATGACTTATTTGAGTCTAAATTCTATTTTTGAAACTCAGGTTACTGGGGTAGGGGTCAACACTGAGTGGGGCTTACTGATGGCTAGCGTCTCAGAAGACAATGGTGGAGAAACACCGTTGCAGGTGAGTGTCAACCTTTTATCTGTTCATATATTTTCTTTTGTTTTTGTTGCTCAATATTCATACGTACTTTGCTATCTTCAGGTACGCTTGAATGGTGTTGCAACATTTATCGGAATTGTGGGGCTTACAGTTGCTGGCGTTGTATTATTTGTCCTTGTCGTCCGGTGCGTTTTTATTTCTTTCTGACAACTAAGTACCTCGTGGAGTAAATTTCAGAGGTAATTGAAAAGATCTTTGGTCTCTGCAGCTACTTTACTGGTCACACGAAGGATGCAAGTGGAGGCCCACAGTTTGTTGGAGGGAAGACAAAATTTGATCACGTGCTAGATGATCTTGTTAAAATCATCACTGTTGCAGTAAGTGTTTTTTAGAAGAAATCAGCATGGCTAATACCATCGTCAGCTTCTTATTCATATCTCTGGCCATTCAGCTCAACCTATCGAATATTGTAGGTTACAATTGTTGTAGTGGCAGTGCCTGAAGGGCTTCCTTTGGCTGTTACCTTGACGTAAGTCGACTGTCTTCTATGTAAATATTTTAATGATAGCAATTGTTTTGGCCTCTAGAGTTGGAAAGGATTTAGTTATTACATGGTCAAACTTAATAGAAATTGATGGATGGATCAGCTGTGAAATTAACTAGAACAAGTTTGTCTTTCGTCACTGATCTTTTCTACTTTTTCCTGGCAGTCTTGCGTATTCCATGAGAAAAATGATGGCAGATAAAGCTTTGGTATGTATCTTCTGTTTTTTGGTATTTACTTAGTTTTGCATGGAAATACAAAATTTTATATAGCGAATGTTATTCGCAACTTATACGAAGTTTATTTCAGGTGCGCAGGCTTTCCGCCTGTGAGACCATGGGATCTGCAACAACAATCTGCAGTGATAAGACGGGAACTTTGACCTTAAACGAGGTAAATATTAGTGCTCTTCCTCCTTTTTCATATATGCTTAACAATGAGCAGTATAAAGGCCTAGCCTTTCAAGTTACAGTTTTTGTACTTGCTTTCCTAGCTGCAAATTTTTGCTACTTTGAATTGTGTGCCGAACAAGCGAGTCCCCTAATCCTTTTCTCTTTTCTCAGATGACCGTTGTTGAGTGTTATGCTGGGTTCCAAAAGATGGATCCTCCGGACAGCAGCTCAAAATTGCCACCTGCTTTTACATCCATACTTGTTGAGGGAATTGCTCATAATACAACTGGCAGTGTGTTCCGATCTGAAGTAGGATAGACTGCTGTACTGATTTTCCTTTTGGTTTCTACTTCAGTTGATTTAATGTAGTAATGTATTTGTGCTTGCTGAAAACAGAGTGATGAGATACA
>VHIU01000352.1:0-53685 GCA_010577795.1 Isatis tinctoria | reverse complement strand
TCAATAATCATTTTCTTACTATCATCCTTTCTATTGTTATCTAGCGCAAATGTCTCTTAACAGAATATTTGTAAGGATCCGTCAAATATTTCTAACTATTTAGATAAAACAACAAAATTCGTCAAAACCGATCAGAAGTTTTATAGATCATTTCCAATGGTTTTGACCATCAGGTGTTTTAGCCGTCCAACAATATTATATGTTATATTTCTCAAAAAAATCACACTATAAGAAATGGGAGCAAAGAAAACAATCAAAGAAAGTTCAAAGGTTAAATCAAATTTACATATTTCTTGTTTAAGTTAAATTTTTATTTAACCTTTGAACTTTCTTTGATTGTTTTCTTTGCTCCCATTTCTTATAGTGTGATTTTTTTGAGAAATATTTAAACAACTAATTCTTGCGAAACATTTAAACATTTGAAATATACAGACACTAATTCTTGAGAAATATTTAAACAACTAAAGTTCTACATCTGAAATATTTTGAGAGCAGCATTTGATCATGAATGGTCTCATTGATATGTATATAATTGTTAATCAGTACATGTATGTGTCTTTGCTGGATGGAACATTGTGCCCATCTAGGGTTTATAGCCTTTGTAAAGAAGAGTGACGTGTGTAATTTCTTTTCTTTAGTGTCTTGATATTTCGGGAGAGATTTGTTTAGATCAACAACGTGCGTTCACTTACTTTAGCTATACTTTGAGAGAGTTTTTCTTACATGAATACCGTGAGTTCAATTATTTCACATCATTTTTCCCCCCACCTTTTAGTCTGGCTTCCTGTTCAGCTCATGACCATTTAGTTGAAAATAGAAAAATGTTCCATTCTTTATGTGAACTCCGAATGATTCTTTTTCTTTATATTTTGTAAAGTTAATATGGTAAATAAAGAAGAAGTAGATTTATTTGAATAAAACGACAAACTCGTAGGTTGATGATATTCTTCAATAAGAAAAGCGGAATAAAAAAAGTTATGCAATTAAATAAAATATATAAAAGTATTTAAAATATTCAAAATTTACAAATCTATATGATTTTTTGCTTTAATTTTTTAAAGTTCTTAGGATAAGAAAAAACTTCAACTTCTGTTGCATATGCCAGTTTATTTTTTTTTACTAATTCTGTGCGTAAAATGGCTAGTCAACAAAAATTTAGGATTAACACATTTAGTCAATGAAATTGAAACTTTTTTTATTGTTGAAAAAGTATGATATTATTTTTGAAAAATGTGGATACTTTAGGATTTTTTATGGCAGTTTCCTGGTTGCATTTAACGTATTGTTTTACTGATTTGACTGACGTACTTTCACATAATATACTTTCTTCGTTTTCTCATGAAATGGTTCGAAACAAAATTTTATCACTCGGCCTCAAGGAAAACAAAAACATGATTATGCAATGTAGCTAGCTACAAACGGACATTGATATTTTATCATCTCAAAAATCAACAAGTTAGATTTAAAGTTTCTGTTTTCTCAATAATATAGCTATAAAAAGTTGCAGCAAATGTAAGAAAATGTTTTTTCTGGTCAAATAATTTTTTTTTGAAAAAAGTAATATTAAATATATCTTAGAAAATATATTGAATATTTAACATTCGAAAACTTCAGTATAATAGATGACACATGATTAAATGTATAGAATTGAATTTCTTCCTGGAAAATATAGGCTTTAGGAAAAATCTCACGATCTTGCAACCAAATGATACATAAAATTGTGAAAATAAATAAAAATGTATTTTATTTTATCTTCCTTCTATGGAAAAAAGAAATTATAATCATTTTCTTATTATCACCATTTTTATTGTTATCTGGTACAAGTGTATCTTGACATAATATTTGTCAGAATCCGTTAATAATTTCTGATTAATTTTGATACAATAACCGAATTCTTCATAAAGAGTTCCAAAGGTTTTAACCATTTTTTGTTTTGTTTTGTTCAGGTCTATGTTTAACCCTAAATTGTTTTGTTTTAAAGATTGTTTTTATCTTCCTATAATAACCCCAAATGTTAGAATCCTATCATATCTGGATGGTATAAAATAGATTTATTAAAAATTTATATTAAATTGTTTATACCCTCAAGAATCTGAAGGCAAGTCCTACATGGATATGGCTTGTGAAATCAAAAGGCAAGTTATAAATAGGTCAGGAACATTTCTAATCCTTATATATCAACACTAATTCTTCTGAAATATTTAAATAACTAAAGTTCTACATTTGAAATATTTTGAGAGCAGCATTTGATCATGACCGATCTCAATGATATAATTGTTATTTTGGTTATAAACTCATATAGCATGGACGATGAATTACCAAATAATAACGTAAGAAATTAAACTTATAGAAAATAAACATAAATAGTTACCAAGAAGTAACAAAAAGGAGAGGTGAATGGGCACGGGAGCCTCGAACTGAGTATTGTCGGAAGTACTGGGGGCACATCGAAGCAAATAGTACCGTATATATAAGTGTTGGATTCCCCATCAATTTAATGGCTAAGAAAGATGACAGTTTTGCAAATAATTAATAAACGATTAAAAAAAGAAGCAAAAGTTGGTTTTTTTTCTTTTGTGCTTTGGAGAGTGAGTGTCTCAGGTTTCATGTGACATGCACCATGCGGCCAAAATGGATAAGAAATGCGGTGCCTGTGAGCGGTGAGGCTCGTGTTTAATTTGGCCATGGACCAGAGTATTTGTTTATTTTTCTTAACGAAGGCATTGTTACTACAGGTAGAACAATGAATGATCTAACTCCAAGTACGACTTAAAGAGGCTCTGAACATATAATCAACTACATGAATCTTTTCCAATATTAGAACATCGTGTGGCAGTAGTGCGACAACTATGCTTTCAGCGTCCATCAAACTGTAGTAACTTATGATTCAGATTCAAGTATTCATACTTGTTACGTAAGAAAAAACGTATAATATCATCAAGTAGCTTCAGCTGCGACCGCTAACAATTTATTGGCTGTAGATTGGATGACTAGTTGGTATCAAACTTTGATTAATTAGGATGCAATGACCAAGACACAATAGCTCGAACTGGTAAAGATTTCAAACAAAGTCAAGAAATCACCGGTTCGAATGGCTCTTGGGACGGGATCATATTAAATGCTCTGGTCCCGGGCCTGAAAGGATGTATGGACTTAGGCACAAAGACTCTTGGTAATTTCAAAAAAAAAAAATTCAGATGTGTGCGAATAACATTTTGGGTGCCTTAAGCATAGAAATACTTTTTGGTCCAATAAATTAATATTTGAAATTTTATCTTAAAAACTCTACACAATAGAATCGAACTAAAAAGAAAAATACTCTCAAATAACACATTTTGATGTTTTGTCATAAGAATAGCACAAGATGGTCAAATTGATAAAAATAACATTCATTACATAGTTTAAAGACAATTAAACTAATGAATTTGGGTTCATAAGTCCCCAGGGTCTAGCTTTTGGGGTTTAGAGTTTAGGGTTAGGGAATTGAGAAGAAACAAATGAAAAATAAGAGTATAATAATATTTTTCATCTTTAATGAATGCTATTTTTGTCATTTCCATTATGGTGTGCTATTTTGTGACAAAAAATGAAAATGTACTATTTTGAAAATTGTCCAACTAAAAATCACCTTCCAACAGATTTTAACAAATACCAGCAGAGTTATTACTGTTTTTGGAAAAAAATTGGCCCCTAAAAATATTAAACACACTGGCAGTCTCAATCACATGCTTGGCTGGCTTCTCGTCAAAACCAGCTCTGGTGCGAATGTGTAATCAAGAAATCTATCACTCTATCTCTGGCCGCTCTGTCAAAGTGGGTCATGAACCCATTTAACTTGCATATCCATCACAGACACACACTTGACCGTTATTTGCTGACTGTGTTAAAGTTGTTACATGTTAATTCCTATTGCATATTGTATGTCTTACAATTCTGGTCGCCAAAACATTCGTGTGACTATTTTTTCTTGAGAGGTTTTTTGGTTGCCTAGGTTGGTAGATATTTGTTCATATATGGGATGGTGATTGGATTATTTTCATCGGTCTGTAGGTTGCAGAACGGGGAATGTGGCTTCTTGCAAATGCATTGCTCGATGTATCAAATGAACGGTTTGTTTCTTGTATGTGTAATGCATTTCCGTTTTAAAATTGGCAACTATATCCAAATCAAAGCACAAGGCCGCTTCAAATTTTCCCCTAAAGAGACCATAAACAAATGGAGAAAACAGTCCAAAGAGCTTGCAGTTTCCATTGTCAAAAATACCTTGTATTACCTTACAATGACAATTAAATGCAATTACACAGAATTTTACAAAAATATATCTATAAATCTAAAACAACAAACCAAACTAAATGCAATGAAGAAAATCAATCCAATATTACGAGAATTGGGATTAGCCATGTCAATTAAGACTATAGTCCAAAGCCGGGCATGACTTGGCATTGAAATATATTGGGTTCAGATTTAAAAATATTGGCAAAAAAATTGAGCATTTTGGGTTAAACCCATTTGGACCTAATTGTTTTGTGGACTTTGTTCGATCGGGTTTGGGCCAATCCAGAAAACTCTAAAATGAGTATTTTGATAAAACTATTAATTTTTCCGAAAATTTTAAATATAGAATATTATGTATATATTATTTTTTTATCTTTTGTCAAACTTCATTTGTGTTAAACCTATAAATGGTAGAGCATGATACAAAGCTTACTCAAGGCCCATGAGACAAAATTATACAATCACACATGTAACATACGCAATTAACCTAATCTTGATGTTTCATGGACACGTGTTCTATGACGAGTAAAAGCATCTCTAACGAGGTTTTTTAAGCTAAACCCCACCATTAAAATAAATGAAACAAAAACGAAAATAATAGAAAGAATATAGAAAGGTTCTAAAAGAAGGATTTTTAGAACCAATTCTAAATTTCTCACTCCACATGTTACTTACCTAGTAGTTTACAAATTTTTTAAAAATTGAAATATAATTATACAATTAAAATATTAATATTTTTTATTTTTTAGATACTCTAAAGATCTATAACCATTGGAAATGGTCTAAGCCGTTGAAAAGCATCGTGGCTTGTGTGATTCTCAGCCGGTTCTTAACCTCTGGCAAAGTTCTATAATGGCAACAACTCTTCGACGCTTTAACTTGGTACCTTTGCTTGTTCCTTTTTCATACATGTCACCTGAAAGTTGAAAGATCTCCAATTTTCACGGGAAAACATAAACCCGGAAATGGTGATGGCTTTAGAAGACAGAATATATGTCGAGACGCCACAAAGACCCCGACTTTACTTATTATGGACTAAAAAAATCACCCAAAGTCAATCATCTCAATTCTCGAACATAGAGAAACTTCGTATCATAGCCGAGATTTATATCAGAAAGGCGAAGAAAATTACTCTCATATGAAAGGAGAATCAAACGAGAACATGCAAAACGAGAGCGCGCTCTCTCTCTGAAAGATATGAGAGAGGGAAGAAAGAGAGAGAGCCTAGCTCATTACTTCCGTATATATTCTTTATTGATCAGAATTCAAGAATGTTGTATTTCTATATTTATTATTATTTGTAACTGTTGATTGTGATGAACATTTTGGTGAGTAAGATTTTTAAAACTATGAATGAGATTTCAATCAGAACTAGGCCGCTACAATGGCAAATTGTCCCTAAAGAGACCATAAACAAATGGAGAAAAGAGTCCAAAGAGCTTGCAGTTTCCATTGTCAAAAATACCTTGTATTACCTTGAGTTCAATATATATCAAATTATACAGAATTTTACGAAAATATATCGATAAACCTAAGACAACAAACCAAACTAAATGCAATTAAAAAAATCAATCCAATCTTACGGGAATTAGAATTAGCTATGTCAATTAGGATTATAGTCCAAAGTCGGGCATTTTATTGATCACAATTCAAGAATGTTGTATTTCTATATTTATTATTATTTGAAACTCTTGATTGTGGTGAATATTTTGGTGAGAAAGATGTTTAAAAGTATGAATGAGATTTCAATCAAAAATTTTCTAATGAGATTTGAAGTATTTCAATTTTATATTTCATTTGTAAATACAAATTAATCAATTTTTATTTGTTCAAATTTTGGCTTCATAATTATATTAGGTTTGATAAAGCATATTAATGATTGTCTAGCTTTATATCGGTTATGATAAATAGTTGTTTTTCATATTATTGGGAAATAGATCAGGGAATTGATTAATGGATAATCAAAGTCACTGCACGATGAGTCGCATCATCAAGACCGACTAGAAAATCATGAACGCGAATTGTATCACGCTCTGTTTCATGAGCTGTATTCAAATCGCATTCACATAGTCCACAGCTACAGGTTTTGGTAGACAAGCATTCGGACATCGCATCCCAAATTTTGCTGAGACGTCCAAAGTAGTCATCTACTGAAGCTCCATTCTGGCGGCAACTTGCAAGAGCACCGCGAAGTTGCTGAAAACGAGCACCACTTTTTAGGGCAAACCTGCGTTTGATGTGTTCCCAAAGATTTTTCGCAGTTTCTCGATGGGATATGTTGGTTCGGAGTTTCGGGTCAATCGTCAATTTGATCCAGTTAACCAAGAGATGGTTATTGGCCAACCAATCTTCAAGATCCGGCGAGTCAGGCGGTGGTTTCGGGATGCTTCCGTCGATGAAAGCAAATTTCTTTCGAGCGCTCAAAGCCACACGAAGGCTTTGAGCCCATTCGTCGTAGTTCGAACCCGTGAGCAAAGGTTGAGAGATTACTGCTCCAGGATTGTCGCTGGTTGAGAGATCGTACGAGGAGATCGTCTTCCTCGCACGCGGAACTGCTGCACCGGTGGTGATGAGAGAGCCGTCGGGGTTCATCGTTTAAACTTCGAGATCGAGATCGAGGTCGAGATCGAGGTCGAGATCGAGAAAATAAGAAATAAAAAAGATCGGTTGTTTAGGTTGTCGTGCTCTAATACCATGAGAAATCAAAGACGAGAGAAGTTCTGAATATTTGTGTTATTGATATGGTGACCTCTAGGTCTGTTTATATACAAATACATATGTCCTTATCAGATCAAGCTGAATCTATGAGAATCTATATTCATGCCTATATTTACGGATGAGAAATATATCCCTGATCTATTTCCCAATACAGATTTGTTTTACTTTTTTTTTGGTAAGTCCAAAAAGTCTTAAAATATCTATATCCATGTTAGGGATGGACCGAACTTTATAATATAGGACTAAAACATTTTCGTGGTAGACCGGGGCTGGATTTTGTGCCAGAGCCCGGGATGGGCCAGCCTAATTGACTTCAGTAACTTAAGAAAAAAAAACAATTGTGATTTAATTTAAAATAAATAATGCAATTCAATATACCATAAAAATGAATAATCAAACCAATCTGAGTTCTTGTATCTAAAATCATGTGTTTAGTTAAGATAATAACATAATATTATTTTGAACCATATTGTATTTTCTTTTCGCGCATATAAATTACAAAATATCATAAAAAGTTAAAAACGAAATACTAACCAATTATGATTTGATTATTTTGTAAATTAAATATACATGCTCTTGCATCGACACCGGATAATTTACTATATAGTAAATATTTTATTCAAATGTAACAAACTATATAGAGTAAATAATTGTCTAGAGCATGTGCTCTTTATCCGGAACACGAATTGTTTAACATCATCTATTGATCCGTCCATACTGTAATGCAACATATTTGAAAAATTTGTCACATGAAAGATACTCTCTCTCTCTCTCTGAAAGACCCAAGAGAAAGAAAGAAACCCAATATATATGTTTTAGAAATTGCCATTAAATTCTGGAAGTGATTTTTTTTCTTTTTTGACATCATAGTGAAAACATTAGAAAAACTAAAACGACTCGAGAAACCAAGTCGGAACGTCAACATCAACATGAACTATGCATGACAGGCAGACTCTAGCACTTCGTGCTAGTCAATCTGCTCTTAAATTAGTTGAACGTGATATCGACACGATCTTGAAACCCTCGAAGTAGTCCTTAGATTGCTGAAATTCATCCAAATGCACTGCAAACGCTGGCCATAGTGTTGGTTCCTGCTGATGTACGTATCACATAAACATCAGCTGTATGTTTTTCATGTTGTATTTTCACGTTTTATAACCGTTCAACATAATGTTCGTATTTCATCGTACAAAACACTACGTAATGTATGTACATCTAATCGTTCTTATCTTTTACCCTGCTCAAATTATAATGTTCGTACACCCTTCATAGAAACTGATACACCTCCCCGGTTTGCGATTATTACACCCGTCTTTATATTTTCCACTGCTCAAATTAAAAAAAATTCTCCGAAAAGGTGACACGTTACACAACCCTATTCGTTACTCATCACACAATGTTAACACACATTTAATGCGTATTAAATGCGCTTCATCATCACTCTGACACAAAAAATTTCGTTTTTTCATTTTAAAAGGAAACAGAAGGGTGTGTACGTTTTTCGTTCATTAAGGTATCATTGGATGATATTAAATACCTAATGTGTCATTAAGTGATATTAATTTGAGTGAATTACATTCTGAGTGACTTTCAGTGAGTTATGTTACAAATGAGAGACTTTTTGCTTGTAGTGTACTTTTGGCCCATTTGAGCCAGTTAAAATTTCGTTTTTACCTTCGACTCACTACACACTTCCTTTTTTCTTTCTCTTCGTTTTCTTTTTCTCGTCACTTTTAAGGGAATATTGCGGAATTAATAGAGTATTTAGTTAAAAGATTTAGGAGAGAAACACAAGTTTAGTGAATGATCATAATGAAGAACAAGGGAGAAACGTTAAGCGAGAGAGAAGAAAGGATTAATGGTGATCACTCTCTTTATATAGAAGAGTTTTTTGATACGATGTTTTCCTTAAGAGTGTTTTGATACCATGGTGATCACTCTCTTTATATAGAAGAGAAGAGTGATCGATGTACACTGAATGAAGAGGAGTGCTTTACACAATAAACAAAGGAAAGGTAAAGCATGGGTATTAAACAAATGTAAAGGAGCACATCGGATCGTAGACATCATCATGGAGGTCCTAGTGTGGTTGGTTGTTCTCACATGGTGGTCTTCCAACCGATCAAGGTAATTCCCTTTACCTTCTTTACTTTCGCCCAAGGTAAGTTCCTTTTTACTTTCACCTCTTTTACATTTCACTTCTTACTTTTTACTTCTTACTTTTACTGAACTCTTTTCACCTTTTGTTTAACACTCTCTTTTATTGGTTAAGATAGAGAGGTTCATGTGATCTTGGTGTAATCACGCATTTGGCTCAACACTCCCCCTCAAGCTTTAGCCAATGAGAATGGTAAAGCTTGGAACCGTGAGAGATCACCTCATTAAAAACCTCAGTGTAGAAAACCACATGGGATAAAACCACACCGAGGAAAAGAGTATGACCTTTCACGGTTTAGAGAAGATCAAGCCAAGATTATATATCTTGAGTCCAAGCTTTGAATGAATGAACTCACTGATCTTCTGAGAGGCTGCCTTGGTGAAGATATCTGCTAACTGATCCGAACTCCTTGTATAGCAAGGTAAGATAACTCCCAGCTGGACTTGTTCTCTTACTTTGTGGCAATCGGCTTCAATGTGTTTAGTCCTCTCATGAAACACTGAATTAGAGGCTATGTGTATTGCAGCTTGATTATCACAATGCATGGTGATTGGCGTTTGTTGATCAATGCCAAAGTCTTTAAGTAGATTCTTCAACCACATTAGCTCAGTAGTCAATCCTTCTCATGGCTCTATACTCAGCTTCAGCACTTGAACATGCAACCACCTTTTGCTTCTTGCTCTTCCAAGTCACCAGATTTCCTCCTATGAAAGTGCAATAGCCTGTGGTTGATCTCCTGTCTTCTCGGTCACCAGCCCAATCTGCATCACAATAGCCAACAATTTCTGTGCTTTGATTGCCTCCCATCCAGATTCCTTGACCACTAGTGTTCCTTAAGTATCTCAGAATGCGATTCACCATGTTCCAATGATGAATCTTTGGTGCCTTCATGTGTTGGCTCACCTGATTCACAGAGAAACATAGATCCGGCCTGGTTATAGTTAGATATATTAACTTTCCAACCATCCTTCTATATTGTGTGTCATCTTCATATAGCTCATCTTCAGGCTCCCCCTTACGATCTACTTTGTAGTCATCCTCTAAGGGTGTTTTAGCCGGCCTTGTACCTAAGTCTCCTGCTTCATTTAAAAGGTCAAGTACATATTTTCTTTGGGATAAAAATAAGCCTTCTTTGGACCTACACACTTCAATGCCCAGAAAATATTTCAGTTCTCCTAAGTCTTTAATATCAAACTTTGATTTTAAATAGACCTTAGTTTCACTGATGCCTTCCTTGTCATCTCCTGAGATGATTATGTCATCTACATACACGAGGATGACCACTCTTCCTCTTTGGCTGGTTTGGGTGAACAGGGTGTTGTCTGCTTCTGATCTTGTGAAGCCACGATCTAGCAAGACTCTGCTCAGCTTTTGATACCAAGCTCTTGGAGATTGCTTCAAGCCGTAGATGGCTTTTCTTAGTCTTAAGACTTTTCCGGGACTGATACTTTCTTCAAGGCCTGGTGGTGGTGTCATGTAAACCTCTTCCTCCAGGTCTCCTTGTAGGAAAGCATTCTTAACGTCCATTTGCCAAAGCTCCCAATCAAGATTCACGGCCAATTATAGAACCACTCTAACCGTGTGCAACTTGGCAACTGGTGCAAAAGTATCCTTGTAGTCTTCTCCGTAGGTTTGAGTAAAACCTCTTGCTACAAGTCTAGCCTTGTGTCTTTCTATATCACCATTGCTCTTATATTTGATTGTAAAGACCCATCGTGAGCTAACTGGTTTCTTTCCTTTTGGTAAGATTGCCTCATCCCACGTATGGTTCCTCTTCATGGCTCCCACTTCATCTCCTACTGCATCTCGCCATACCTCAAGGTATATGGCTTCTTCATATGTCTTTGGGACTTCTCCTTGTATTATTGCTCCCATAAAGACTTGGTGTTCTCTCGGAAAGTGTGCAAACGAGCAGGTGATTTGAGTTGGATGAGCTACAACATTTCTATTGTAGTACACTCTAGTGTTGATCCAGTTGGATGGGTCTTTCCGCACACGTTGGCTGCGTCTCAAGACAACCGGTTCTGGTTCCTGAACTGGCTCTAGTTCCTCGTCAATGATGGGAGCTTCCTCTTGATCATGCCCATTGTCCTCTTGCTGGACCGAAGCTGGTTCATGAGTTCCTTCTTGTTCTGGCTCATTCCTAGCTGTGTTATTATCACTGCCCCCTTCATGATCAACCGGGGTAGCTTCCATAGAGTCAGGTGGAGTATCCTGGGACTTTGAAGAACGTCCAGGGAGAATTACTCCAAGACGATCCAAGAGTGACCTCAGGTTAGTAGCCCTGTCTGAAGATGTGTGAGACAAGTCTTGGAGATTCTCCCAGTTCTTTTCTTTGTAAAATCCTTCTGTCTCTATGAACTTCACATCACGTGATACAATCACTCTTCTAGTGTCTGGAATATAGCACTTGTAGCCTTTCTGACTTGTGGAGTATCCAATGAACATTCCTTTGCTGCTTTTAGCATCCAACTTGTTTCTTTTGTCTCCTGGAATTAAGACAAAACAAACACATCCAAAGACTCGCAAATAGTCAATCGGTGGTTTAACATGATTAAGAACTTCATAAGGAGAGGTATCATTAAGGTTTCGAGTGGGGAGTAGGTTAATCAAGTAGCATGCTGATAACACCGCATCTCCCCAAAACCTTTTTGGTACATTGTGATAAAATAGCAAGGCACGAGCCACTTCCATTAGGTGTCTATTTTTCCTTTCAGCCACCCCATTTTGCTGTGGTGTATAAGGACAGCTCGTTTGGTGTGTTATGCCGTGTCTTGCAAGATGCTCCTTAAAGGAATTGCTCATGTACTCTCCCCCATTATCTGACATAAAGATTTTGATCTTGGCATTGAAATGATTAGTAACATAACTTTGAAAATTTCTAAATGCTTCAAAGACTCTATCTTTTGATAGAAGGAGAGTTATCCATGTATTCTTTGATTTTTCATCAATGAATGTGACAAAGTATTTGTTTTGATCTCTTGATTCACATGGAGAAGTCCAAACATCAGAGTGCACTAAATCAAAGCAGTTCTGATATATAGTTGAAGACTTTGGAAATACACTTCTGCTGTGTTTTCCTAGGATACAAGCTTCACACTTATCATTTTTAAATGACACTGAAGGCAATAACAAAGTCAATGCACGAGAATGAGGATGTCCCAATCTAGCATGCCAAATGACATTATTCGCATAAGCAACATGAGAAATAGAAGATAGATTTGAATGAGGTTTTATATCCTCAAGTAAGTAGAGATCATCTTTAGTCAATCCTTTGCCCAACACCCTACTTGTCTCAATATCCTGAAAACACACATCCGTAGGTGAGAATATAGCAAGACAATTTAAATCTGTTGTCACCCTTTTCACGGATAGCAAGTTGGAGGTGAAGCTAGGCATATAGAACGCTTTGGATTTTTGATCAAATAAGTTTAATTCTCCTATTCCTTTAACTGGAACCTTCGTTCCATTTGCAATCACAACATGTCCTTCAGCAGGTTGTATATTGTCAATCAAATTACTATAACTAAATGTGATGAGAAGCGCCTGAATCTACTATCAAGGGCTTGTTACCATTTGCATGTAAAGATTTTCCTTCATGACTAAAGTTTTCAAGCATATGATTTTTACCAAGGTCCTCAAACACATAAAAGGATCTACCAAGAGAGTTACCGGATTCCTTAATAGCTTTGATGAGGGCATTCAGATCAGCCTTGGTCACGAACTGAGATGAGGCAGTTAAAGCTGCTCCCTCTCCTTCGTTTAAGCGTGTGGATGATCCTCCTCTTGCTCGGCTATCCGGTTTTCCCTCAGCTTCTTCACTTGCAAAGCTCGCCTTTGCGTCCCTCCATTTGTTAGGCTTAAGATGAGGGTGCAAGATCCAGCATTTCTCCTTGACATGCCCTTCCTTCTTGCAATGTTCGCATAGAAGATTTTTTCTGTCTTTGCTTTTGTAAGTACCTTTGTTGGCTGTGGCTAACTCCCCTTGATTAGCCGTGACCAGTTCACCTTTTCCTCCAAAGAGTCCTACTGAGCCTTGCTCCTTTTGAATCTTGGAGCAGACTTCTTCAAGACTTGGGAGCTTATCAGCTCGGAGAAGGTGCTTGATGAGGTCGTTGTAGTTTGGGTTCAAGGTAAACAGCAAAGCGAAGACTTTGTCTTGTTCTCTTCTCTCGTTGAGAGTCATTGGATCCAGAGTGCTTGGCCTGAGCATTTCTAGCTCAGCCCATAGAGATCTGAACCTCCCAAAGTGTTTAGTGAACTCCAAATCCTCTTGATGCAAGTCGTTGATAGCTTTCTTGACTTCAAAGACTCGGCTGAGATTGGAGATATTTCCATACACTTTCTCAAGTGTATCCCATAACTCTTTGGCTGTTTCCCAATATGAGTAAGCCTCTAGAGTTTCAGGGTTGAGAGAGCCCTGGAGCAAGGATAGAACCGTTTGGTCTTCTTGAAACCAATCACTCTCTTCAAAGGGAACAAGCGTTCCATCTCTCGTGAGCTCTTCTTTGGAAACTTCATTTGTGATATGGTTCCAAAGACGACTGCTACACAAGGCAGTTCTTGTGGTTCTTGCACACAGCAGATAGTTAACTCCTTTGAGTATAACATGGAGAGGTGCTTTCGTTGTAGATTTTGTTTCTTCCATGGATGAGGTTTCTTTTGAATCGCTGGATAATAACAAGTGCCAACGATTTAGTAATTCAAAAACAAGAAACTTGTTAAGAGCGCTCTCAAGGATTTGAGCCTAGAGTTTACGAATAACAAGAGTTTGAATATACTTTAGAAACAACACGAACACAGAAGAACAAAGATAAAGAAAGCGTTTTTGCTATGAGCGGTTTGAATAGAGATTGTGAGAACTGAATGGTGAGAGTTTGAGAGGAGATGAGAGATTAGATACACAGGATATAACCTGGCTCTGATACCATAAGGGAATATTGCGGAATTAATAGAGTATTTAGTTAAAAGATTTAGGAGAGAAACACAAGTTTAGTGAATGATCATAATGAAGAACAAGGGAGAAACGTTAAGCGAGAGAGAAGAAAGGATTAATGGTTTTCCTTAAGAGTGTTTTGATACCATGGTGATCACTCTCTTTATATAGAAGAGAAGAGTGATCGATGTACACTGAATGAAGAGGAGTGCTTTACACAATAAACAAAGGAAAGGTAAAGCATGGGTATTAAACAAATGTAAAGGAGCAGATGGGATCGTAGACATCATCATGGAGGTCCTAGTGTGGTTGGTTGTTCTCACATGGTGGTCTTCCAACCGATCAAGGTAATTCCCTTTACCTTCTTTACTTTCGTCCAAGGTAAGTTCCTTCTTACTTTCACCTCTTTTACATTTCACTTCTTACTTTTTACTTCTTACTTCTACTGAACTCTTTTCACCTTTTGTTTAACACTCTCTTTTATTGGTTAAGATAGAGAGGTTCATGTGATCTTGGTGTAATCACGCATTTGGCTCAACAACTTTCTCATCACCTTTTTGTTTTCTCTTTCTTAACTCCCATATTTCTTCTCTCATTTCGTCTTCCGCCATTGAATTTTAATTTCTCAGTCCCCTTAATTTCAATTGGCTAAGTAATTTAGACAACAAGGAAAAGTTTCAGACAAATGTAAATTTCTGATGTTGTTTGTATTTGTTTTTTAACCACTGAAATGTTTTTTAAACTTTTGTTGTGTCCTTACAAGGTTGACCCCGAAGCGATTACATCCGTCCTGGCCCACAAAGCGAATGAAGAAGACCTGGACACATGTAAGATGGATACGCCTAGTCATCCAACCTTCGTACCCACAACATGGCCGTCAATGGACACGGTAGTCATCGATGTAAAAATTCCAAACATGGAAAATGTCGAAATAGGCTGCTCATTGAAAACCATGGACACACATACATGTGACTATGAAAGACCTGGATGATACACGAGTTTTAACCTTAATTTCCTACTGTAAGTGCACAGCAAACGAAGTAGTATTTAGGGGTCGAATCCCACAAGGACCAAGTTTACACTATGGTTTAATGAGTTAAATAAAGAGCTAAGATAAATCAATATGAAATCGGTTTCATGAATAGCAAGTAATGAAATCAAAAATGGTTGTAAAGCAATTAAAGCAAACGTTAGGTCAAGGTAAATCGCAGGCAATTTAGAGCAAAGGATCAAACAACTATTCAGGGACAATTAAGCACAAGTCTAGAACTCAAACACAAATATAATGTCAATCCACTGTCATGGCATCAACAACTTTGTCTAACGATTTAGGATCCTAACTGTCGTTGACCCTAAAAATCGCAGACAAGCATTAGAGGTCAGGTTTGATTTGTTCATAATTCTCCTACACATATACTTTCGCATGTATAAAATAAATTGCTCATCTATGCTCTTCTAGCAACCTTGCAACTGTCGTTGTTTAAGCTAACCTAAAATCATGAATCAAGTGATCAATTTAATTCAAGCATTAAGAACAACAATAGATGAAGACATCGATTTATTAGCCTTTTTGTGTTTAAATCATTAGCTCATGAATTCCTTTGAAAACCTTAACCTAACTAAGAGATCTACTCAGACATAAATAAGGCCAATGCTTCGGTTGCTGCAGCCCGTGCTCAACAACGAAGAAGATCTTTCCGGAATCAGTCTCTGAACGACATAATCAATGCCCTGTCAAACTGCACAACAGCTGCTATCGGGACAGATATCCATTTGTGGAAAACTGCAGAGAACAAATATGCCAAGACTTTCAACACAAAAGCAACATGGAATCTGATTCGGCAAATAAGGGAGACTAAGAAGTGGTGTGTCGGCATCTGGTTTAAATATGCCACACCCAAATTCAGATTTATCACGTGGCTGGCCCTACAAAACAGACTTACCACGGGAGAAAAAATGCAGAGGTGGAATGTGGGACAGAACACGGGTTGCAGTCTCTGCACTTGTCCAATGGAGACGAGAGATCATTTATTCTTTGAGTGTCCATATGCCTCGCAAGTCTGGCACTCTCTAAGTTCTAATCTTCTAGGTGGAGACTACTCTGTTAGATGGGACTCGCTTGTGCCGTTATTAAGTGATCTAAACAGAAACAAGCTCGACACCTTCCTCTTCAGGTACACTTTTCAGTCCACAATATACCACCTTTGGAGAGAGAGAAATAAAAGACGACACGGGGAACATCCAATCACTGCTTCACAACTCGCCAAGATAGTAGACAAAACTGTAAGAAACCGACTCCTGGGCATTCGACGGAATCGTGACCATGTCTACGAGGAGGGTCTATCGACCTGGTTTGGGTTCACAACCCGACCAATTTTATGAATAGAACCATTTCTTTTCAAATATAATTATCAATCTCGCGATGCTTTGTAACCAACAAACGATTTTTTTCCTTTGAATCGAAGTTAACATTTTATTCAAAAAAAAAAGAGACATAAATAAGGAAGAAAACAAAACAATAGAATAAAAAGAATGCATCGATATTAAAATAAAAGTAATAGGGTTCAGAAATCTTCTCATATTGTAGCAGAGATCTTCTCCTTTACAAGTAGAAAGCTCTTGAAGACTTTAAAACTAAAAGCTAAGAAGTAAAAGATAGAAGCTAAGATGAAAGATGATTAAAAACCTAAGACTAAAGGGAGTATATATAATCGGGTTATCATCGGCGGTTGGTCCCTCTTTTTGTGGTTAGGATTAAGTCAAATTTACCTTCCTTATTTTTCTCAGGAATCGCGAGCAGGTGCTTGATGGATGCCGAGCTGGTGCTCGGAAGTGAAATTGGTAATTCTCCACAGCTTCGCCTCCTTTTCTGCAATTCTGGTTCTTTTCTGCTTCAGAGGCTCCAAGTGCTTCAAACTCCAATAACAGAACCATAGTTACCTAGAATCACCTGAAATACACTCAAAAACTCTAAAAAGTGCTTAGATACTATGGTTAGTATGAGTCAAAATCATAATATATCAACTCCCCCGACTTGGATCTTTGTTTGTCCTCAAACAAACTAAATCGAGACGCAAAATCTCAGAAACCGTGAATAGACCAATATCTGTAGACCACATACTTTAGAATAAGAGATACACATTCTTACCGAAAACCTCTCCAACAAAGTTCACCAACCTCAAAACCGTATGGCTTGCAATCCCATGGAAATCTAAGTTCAAGACAATAGACTCTCCACATTTAATTAGAGGTGGCGTGAGCTTCTTGTTAAGAGCACTAGCTTAGTAAATCGAGGCTTGGTAAAAACGAGGCTAATTTTCAAGATGGAGCTTTATAATGTTTAGGGTTACCGTGATTTGAAAAGGGTGCATGATATCGCACAAAACGACAAGTGGGTTGCCGAAAAACTGAAAACCGAAACAAGTGTGTTTTAGAGCTGAAACAAAGAAAACCGAAAAAAAAATTAATAGAAAAAAGAATAAAAATAATTATCTACACTTACCAGTGGGTTGCCTCCCACTCAGCGCTTGGTTTAATTCACTAGCTTGACTTGGTGAGCTGATTAGGCTGGAGGGGGGTCGCTTAAAAGGAAAGGTTTCCCCTTGTGTGACAGATGAATCAGCGAGGTATGGCTTCAAACGCTGACCATTGACAACGAATTCTCTCCCTTTGGGGTCCAGGAACACCACAGCTCCATAAGGTCGTACTTCCTTTATGGTGAAAGGGCCTGACCAGCGTGATCGTAGCTTACCGGGAAACAGCTTCAGCCGGGAGTTGAAAAGTAGGACTTGGTCGTTGGGAGCGAAGTTGCGAGCCAGTATGCACTTGTCGTGGTATGCCTTGGTGCGCTCTTTGTAGATCTTGGAGTTCTCATAGGCGAGACGCCTAATCTCCTGGAGCTCAGGTAACTACATCATGCGCCGCTCTAAAGCTGGTTTGATGTCGTAGTTAAGCAGCTTAACTGCCCATGCAGCCTTGAACTCCAGCTCAACGGGGAGGTGACAGGCCTTGCCATCAAACGAGGTGGAAAGGAGTGGTCCCGAGAGGGGTTTTGTAGGCGGTCCTGTAAGCCCATAGAGCGTCGTCCAGCTTAGAAGCCCAATCCTTACGAGTTGTACTCACAGTCTTTCGCAGTATGCTCTTGATCTCAAGGTTGTATACCTCGACTTTCCCATTGGTCTGCAGATGATAAGGAGTTTCAACTTTGTGCTTCACACCATTCTTGTGTAGAAGAGTCTCGAAGACCTTTTTGATGTTGTGAGAGCCTCCATCTCTGATAACAACTAGCAGAACACCAAATCTTGGGAAGATGATAGACTTGAACATCTTGATCACCACACGTGTGTCGTTAGTGGGACTCGCAAGGGCCTTAACCCACTTAGACACATAGTCAACAACCACAAGTATATACTCTTCAGTTACACATCTCTGGAATACTCCATCGGGACAGTGCTTGTAGAAATAAGGCTCATCCCATAAGTAGTGTTGGATGTCCCTAACGAATTTCTTCATTTGTTTGCCTACAAAGCCACGCGGTTCCAGATCAGCAGCTAGATAGTTCGCAATTTCACCAAACCAAGGAATTTGAGGAGGTTGGATGCTTTTGATTTGGTTGCAGAATTTGGGTGGGAGCACGTGCTCCCTCTACCTAGTAGACGCCAATTGAGTAGATCTGCTCTTCAGGGAGGCTGTGGTTAAGAGGGAGTTTTTCATCAATCCGCATCCTAGACAAGTAGTCGGCAGCTCAATTGTCTATTCCCTTCTTGTCTTTGATTTCAAGATCCAATTCCTGGAGAAGAAGGATCCACCGGAGGAGTCGCGGCTTGGCATCTTTGTTGGTCAGTAGATATTTGAGCGCCGCATGATCAGTGTGTACAATGACCTTAATGCCAACACGATAAGACTAGAACTTCTCAAAGGAAAACACAACAGTTAGAAGCTCTTTCTCTGTCGTGGCATATTTGCACTGAGCCTCATCTAGAGTGCGGCTGGCATAGTAGATGACATGGAGCTTCTTGCCTTTCCTCTGGCCGAAAACTGCACCAACGGCGTAGTCACTAGCATCTGTCATCACCTCGAATGGTAAGCTCCAATCTGGTGACTGCACAATGGGTGCGCTAATCAATGCTCCTTTGATCGTGTGGAAGGCTTCAAGGCATGCATCATCTAACTTGAACTTCACTTCCTTGCAAAGAATGCGTGTGAGAGGCCTAGCGATCTTGGAGAAATCCTTGATGAAGCGTCTGTAGAAACCGGCGTGGCCTAAAAAGCTTCGGATTCCCTTGACTGAAGTAGGGGGTTGCAGGTTCATCATAACTTCGATCTTGGCGTTGTCTACCTTGATCCCATCCTCTGATAGATGTCCCAACACAATGCCATTCCTGACCATGAAGTGACACCTCTCCCAATTCAGAACCACGTGCTTTTCCTCGCATCGTTTAAGTATCCTGCATAAATTAGACAAACAGTCAGAGAAAGAGCTTCCATACACCGAGAAGTCATCCATGAACACCTCCATGATGTCTTCGATTAGGTCAGTAAAGAGGACATCATGCATCACTGGGAGGTTGCTGGGGTGTTACAAAAACCGAATGGCATGCGCCGGTAAGCGATTGTGCCATAGGGACATGTGAACGTAGTCTTCTCCTGATCGTCTGGGTCAATGGGGATCTGAAAGAAACCTGAATAACCGTCTAAAAAGCAATAGTACAGATGGTTAGCGAGCCTTTCAAGCATCTGGTCGACAAAGGGTAAAGGAAAGCTAGTGATCCTTGCGAGTCGCAGAATTAAGTTTGCGGTAATATATGCACATCCTACGGCCATTTACTGTCCTAGTTGGTATGAGTTCATCCTTATCATTCTTTACCACAATTATTCCGCCTTTCTTAGGAACTACATGAACAGGACAAACTCAAGTACTATCAGAAATAGCATAAATTACCCCAGCTTATATAAGTTTCATTGTCTCATTCTTAACGACATCTTTTAGATTCGGGTTTAACCTCCTCTGATGTTCAATAGAGCTCATCGATTCATCTTCTAGATGTATCATATGCATGCAAAGATCAGGAGAGATTCCAGGGATATCCGCAAGTGAGTAACCTATAGCCTTCCTATACTTCCTAAGTTCACATAAGAGCAAGGATACTTCCACATTATTCAAATTGACATTCACTATCACAGGATAAGTAGAGTTTGTTCCAAGGAATGCGTACCTGAGCCCGGCTGGGAGTGTTTTGAGCTCCAATTTGGGTGCCTTTAAATCGCTCCAAAGGCTGTCTATCGGATCAAGTAGCGGAGCAGGTGCTCACAGGATCGTAGCAGGTGCTCCAACTATTTCTTCCAATTTCTGCTCATCGTCTAGACTCATGTAAACTACCATCTATTTTATCCTGCAGCTAGAATCAAGCATCTTGGCAAAGCTGTCAGATTCTTCACTCAGGAAACCATGCTCTCATTCGGCTAGGGT
Source organism: Isatis tinctoria (assembly GCA_010577795.1). Lineage (NCBI taxonomy): Eukaryota > Viridiplantae > Streptophyta > Magnoliopsida > Brassicales > Brassicaceae > Isatis > Isatis tinctoria. The sequence continues at coordinate 33,129 of VHIU01000352.1, read as the reverse complement.
CAAAGCGGTTTCAAGAGGATCTGGACATAGAATCTCTTCAGCTGCTTCAACGTAAATATCGTATGTGCCTTCTATAGTGAAGGTCTGGCCGTCGAGCATGGGCTTCTTCAGTAGCCTGTCCATCTCGAAAGTCATCACAATGTCTCCCAGCTGGAGATGGATCACTCCATTCCTTACGTCAATAAGTGCTCCAGCTGTGCATAGGAATGGTCAGCCTAGGATGAGAGGATCTTTGGGCTCTTCCTCGAGTTCCAGAACTACAAAATCGGCATGAATCAAAGTGTCCCCAATTCGCACATGAATGTCCTTCAAAACTCCTTTGGGAAACCTAGTTGATCTATCAGCAAAGACCAAGGAGATTCGCGTGGGCTTGAACGTAGTGAAGCCTAAACGCTTAGCCATCGAATAGGGCATGAGGTTCACTCTAGAACCGAGATCGTAGAGAGAGCAAGCGAAAGTCATAGGGCCGATCATGACATATAGAACAAATCGCCCAGGATCACCTCTCTTCTTTAACACCTTGTTTTGCAGAACAGCACTGCATTCCTTCGAGACTGCCATCCCTTTCTCTTCCTCAGCGACCTTACCCGAGACCAGAGTCTTCATATACATTTTCAGGACAGGTATCATCTGAACAGCATCAGCTTGAGGGAGTTTCACAGTTAGATCCTTGTGCATCTCCCGACATTTACCATCCTCCAAATCCTTGCGAGACTTCTTTGGTGGTACTGGATAGGGAACCTTGGGTTTGTACACCCTGTCTAGAATCTCCACGGATTTTGGGGCGGAGCTGGAGGGTGTAGACCGGTCGAGCATGTGCTCCGTTGATTGGTCAGGGTGCTCTGTCGCGTCGTCTTCCAGAGCATCAGAGGTTGAGGCTGAAGTTCCAGCTCGAATGGTGTGCTCTTTTGTATCACAGTTTTCTTAAGCACCTTGATTTGATCCGAGCAGGTGCTCATTGAATGGGAGCGCGTGCTCCATCGCCACCTCTTTTGCTTTTGCCGACTTCGAAGTTAAAGCCGCAGCATTGTGGAGCGTCCTTCCGCCTCTCATCTCGATGGCGTTGACGAACTCTTTCCTTGGTGTCTCAACCTTTCCAGGAAGAGTTCCTGGTGTCCTCTTAATCGATTCAGCGGTTTGTGAAATCTGAATATCAAGCTGCTTCATGTGAGTCCACACAGCCTCATACTTCCCATTAAGATCGACATACATTGTGTCAACCTTGGAGTTAATCTCAGCCGCCGCTTTCTGATGACTAGCCATCAGTTGTTGCATCAGTTGTTGCCGGATTTTCGAAAGGTTGAAGTTGCAAATTCATGAAAGGCTTTCTCGGTTGAACCCCTGCTTTGAAACGGTTCTGGTTTGGGACGAATTGCCTTGGTGGGTAGTTGTTGGACTTTTGTTGCTGGAACTTGCGGCTAGGTTTTTTATCAGCTCCAGAGCTCCTTCCTTTGATTTTGTGCAGAAGTCTCCATTACTGGCTGCATTCAGGGCGTTTCTGTAGTCCCACTCTACTCCGTCATAGAAAGTGCTGAGCAGCTGTTCGTCGCTAAACCCATGGTGAGGGCACTCACGCTTGACTCCTTAAACCGCTCTCATTCTTCATTGAAGAATGCGCCGGAGTGTTGCTCGAATGAGGAGATCTTATTCCTCAAGGCTGCGGTCTTAGACTTAGTGTAGAACTTGTCTAAGAAAGCTGATCTCGCATCAGCCCAAGTGGCCAAAGAGTCTGGTGGTAGAGACTTTAACCACCGTGAGGCTTTTCCCGCAAGAGAGAAAGGGAAAAGCTTGCACTTCAAGAAATCTGGAGGCACGCCATTGGAGCCGGTTGTGCTGCAAATTTCTTCGAAGTTCTCGATGTGATCCATCAGGATTTTAGCAGGTAAGCCGTGAAACAGGTCCTGCTTAACGAGTGCAATCATCTGAGGCTTGGTCTCATAATCTTGCCTTTGAATGGTAGGAGGGATGATTGGGGCTCGATTTTCAAACTATGCATGTGCCGCATCCTTGTCTCCGAAAGCAGGCTATTACACGAACTGCCTTTCTTGTTGCAAACGGAGCAGCTCAATGGCTGCCTTGCAGCTGAGCTACCATGTCGGTTTGGTCGCCCATCTCTATAGAGGCGGTATCAGATGTTTCTGGATCCGGAACAAGTGTGTTGCATCTCTTCCTGTTCTCTCGTTCCCTCCTTGCAAGCTCGTCGTTTGTTAAGCTGACAAGATTCTCGTTATTTCTGCTCCTTGTGCTCCTTGTGGACATGCACCTGAAACACAAATAAAAGAAAAAGAGAAAAACGAGTTTAGTAGGGTTCTTAGTCTAGAAATTTAGCCCACTACAAGAAATTTAGGGGGTCTTAGTGGGAATCAAATTTTTAATGATTGTTAAAATTTTCAGATTCTATTGTTATTTGTTTATGAATTTTGACATTCTTACTAAAATCTATTGTTATTGGTTTGATGATTCTTTAATTCCATACAAAATCCATTGTTATTCAAAAAGTTTAGTTTTTAAAGATTCTATTATTTCATTAAATCTGGTGTTATTGGTACATGGATTTTAAGCAAATTAACTCATTAAACATGACTTTGAGAATATCACTTATATGCCTTAGATTTTTAAAATCATTATTGTCAGAATATTTCCAAAGATTTTCTAAGTACACAAAACTCTTTATTACTCTTTACAAATTTAACAAATCTCTCAACTTCTAAAATTTATCAACTCTCTATAAATCTAACTCCCACTAAGAACCCCTTAAATATTGATAGCAGACCCAGATAGCGGTTTACAAGTTTATGCTATTATTGACTAAACCAGTATTTTAAGATAGCGTTTTGCATATTACTAAACGCTATCTATATGTTAAGCGGGGAAAAAAATATTTCACGTGAACAATTTTTAGTGTTTGGCGCCTCTGAATTATATCAAAACGCTATGAATTGATGAAGTGGGCTTAAAAAATTTAAGTCCGGCATGACTTGAAAGAAAAAAAAATAGAAAAGTGTTTAGGAAAAAATAGAAAAGTCTTTTCTCATTTGTTCTTTCGTTCTCACTCTCCAGATCTAGGGTTCCAAACAGATCACCTAACACAAAGACAGAAGAGAGAAGAGAGAAGAGAGAAGAGAGAAGAGAGAAGAGAGAAGATTTCAATCTTCGCCGATGTTCCACGCGAAGCTTTCGGTTTCTTCCTTCGGCGAGCTCTATTGTTACATCGGCCCAAGAGAAAGCCACCAGAGAAATTCTCCAATCCAGAACCTGAGTCGCTGATTCAAAACTGAAAACCCTAGCCGGTACAGACCCGTTCGAGGTAGTAGTCTCTAGTGGCGCTCTTGCGGTGGCTCTTCAAATCTCTTTATCCGTCTCTTATTCTCTCTGGTATACCTTTATCTCCTTTCTCTCTGCTCTGTATCTTCAAAATTTGCTTTGATTTATCGAAATTTTACTTGTATGTTCGTATAGATTTGAATACAAACAAGGACTTCTTGAAAAGCCTACAAATTTGAGACATCGTCTCAGACGCTCCTTTTTTCTAAAATGAAATATGTAATACTCTCGTTTCGTCCTTAGTACTCTCGGCGTTGCGAAATTACGGGGTTGCCATTAATGAAACTCTTATTCCCTCAGAGGCTCTCACTCTCCTCTCACTCGAGATCAGTGGGTTCGATTTGTTTTTTTTTCGGGCGAAATATATTTATTTTTGAAATAAATTGGATTATGTAATTATTATTTTTATTATTGAAATTGTTCCTCCTGATTTAAAAAGAAAAAGGAATTAAACGAAAAAGAAAACAAAAACAAACGCGACGAGAGCTCGCCTCCGACGTCGAGCTTCAATCGGCGACGCCGGACAGCCTTACCTACTCCACCTGCATTCTCTCTCCCCGTAGAGATCCGGTTGTCCCTGTCGCACCGAGAGCTTCAAGGTTAGCTCTCTTAGCTCATGTCGTTTCCGGGAGTTGGGTTTTTTATGGATTGAAAATTCCGCGAATTGGAGTTTGAGTTCACATCGGTTAGTAATCAATATTTGTGGGTTGCAAATGATTGTATGTTGGATACTAATGCATTGTAGGGGGCTGAATCTTAGTGAAATCATTGTTTTTGAAATCTCAAAACGGACTGAATCTGGGTATAACTAGGAAAAACTTGTAACAATGTGAAATGATGTAAATCTTGTAAAACTACGGTATAACTTTGAATAAAAAACTGTATCGAATGAGTTGTTTGGTATTGGTTTGGCAGGGTACAATGAGCAACAACATGATCATATTTTATAAATGTGAAGGTGTTTGCAATGGTATAGTGTTGAAGACATCAGTCGATGAGATTAGTAAGTCGATGGTAGAAGCTAGGCTATACAAGAAGCTTGGGTTAGAGGAAAGTAAAGTGAAATTGCGATTTAGCTACACCGTTAGATTGGCTGGATGTGAGGAAACGTGTTATATTTGTGATGATGAGGATATGTTGGTTTATCTAGCGAATGTTGATAACGAGAATCGCATAAGTCTTTTGATAGTGGATGTGATGAGTACACCGGAACCGCCAGAGCAACAGTCGAAAGCGGGTATAAGCTCTTGTGGTAAGAAATATGTAGAGTCTGAGGGAAGGGACGACGAAAGCGCAGGAATAGGATCCAATGTGATTGTGGTGCATGTTGGCAAATGTAGAAGGAAATAAAGAGGAAGAGGAGGAGGAGGATGATAATGATGATGATAATGGTGATTCTGATGATTCTGCTGATTCTGATTCCGATGATGATGATTCTGATGATGAATGTGATGGATACGGTGGGGATAGTTCTGATATGCATGATTATTACATTGAAGAAGCACCTGTTGTTCAATCTAGTCAGAGCATAGAACCATGGGAAGATTGTTTGGATTTGATTGTTGGTCAAGAGTTTCGATGTAAGAAAGATGTCGCAAACCTGGTTCATAGAGGCGCATTTGCGAACTCATTCAGTTATGTTATAAAAAACTCTGATACTAAAAGATGGGTGGCAAAATGTGGTGAAAAAACTTGTACTTGTCATGTACGAGCAACAAAGTTCATGAAGTCGGATTATTTCTCGATTAGAAGGTACAACAAGATGCACACATGCAACTGCGCTAGTTAGGTTGAAGAAGGTAGGAAGAAGAGGAAGACATCAGTTCATCTTGTTGCATCTATTGTGAATGAGGAATATATCCGGAGACTAGAGGATCCAACTCCTAGAGAGATCATGGATCTTGTGAAGCGCAGAGTTGGTATAAATATATTATACTCGACGGCCTTGAGAGGGAAAAATCAAGCAATTAGTAATAAGCGTGGTAGCCCGGAAGAAAACTATGCGATGCTGTATCGATATTTGTATGTGTTAGAGGAGCTGAATCATGGTACCCGAACAGCAGTGGAAGTGGATAGTGCGGGAAAATTCAAGTACTTATTCATAGCGTTGGGAGCTTGCATTGATGGGTTTAAGTTCATGAGGAAAGTTGTGATAGTGGACGCTACATTTCTAAAGGTCGGATTTGGTGGTGTACTAGTTTTCGCCGCAGCTCAAGATCCAAACCGTCACATTTATCCCATAGCATTCGGTGTACTGGACGGCGAGAATAATGATAGTTGGGCATGGTTTTTTGAGAAGCTGAAAACCGTTGTGGAGGAGTCTTCGGAGTTGGTATTTGTGAGCGACAGAGATATAAGCCTCATCAATGCCGTAGCTAACGTCTATCCGCAAGCTCATCATGGGTTTTGCTTATGGCATTTGAGTCAAAACGTGAAAAACATGGTCCAAGCGCATGCAAAGATATTGTCGCCCAAAAATTCATGGAGTGCGGTTGGGCTCACACGGTGGCGGAGTTCAATGGGATGTTTCCAAATGTGGCGAAGTATGCGGACGAGACCACCGTGCTAGAAAAATGGGCAAGATGTGCTTCTTCGGTTGCCAGATACAACCTTGACACTAGTAACTCAGTGGAATCTTTAAAGAAAACTTTTAAGGATGCCAGAAATACTCCTTAATACTCATGCTCGATGCGATAGTTCGGAAGTTTTCTGATTGGTTTAACGAGCATAGGAACGAGTCTGTGTCAGGAACCCCATCGAACCAACTAGTTCCTTTGGTTGAGAACTTCTTGCACGACAATTGGCCTGTTGCGAAGAGACTAAAAGTTATGGAGGTAAACCGTTTTGACCTTGAGTACGAAGTTGAGTCAACAGACCGAAAGCTTTACTTGGTTAACTTGGCATCCAAAACTTGCACTTGCCGGTTCTTCGATATTCATAAGTATCCTTGTCTCCACGCAATTTCCGCTTTCATCTGCTTTAAAGATCAAGAAAGGCGTGATATCTTCATAGAGCTTCATGAGTTGTGTTCAAAATACTATTTGGCGGATATGTGGATGTTGGCCTATACCAGGTCGCTATATGTAGTGCCTGATATGTCTGCATGGATTGTCCCAGATTATATCATGGAGAAGTAGATAATACCACCGGATCGCGTGTTATCGAAGGGTCACCACAAAGATAAACGATTTCCTTCATGTGGAGAAATGCGTCGCAAGAAAAGGACACAGAACAAATCTAAGCGTGGAAGGACACTACCATGGTTACTATATGGAGACAACTATGCATGATGTTTTCGTTTTTCTTTTGTTATTTGAACTTTTATGTTCTCTTCATGAGTGACTCTCGATATTATGTTGATGGATTTGTGTTGTGTTTTGTTTGGTCTTTGAATGGTTAACTTTTGGGCTTTTGTTTTCGCCATCCGAGTTTAAAACAAACCAACAATTGTGAGAATGGCGTGGACAGGTATTTGGGTTTCGTAATGGGAAGACTTTTGGGCTTCGTAATGGTCCAAATTTTTCGAATTTGATATTAAAATGTGAGATGGTGTCGAGAGAACTTTTTCCAAAGCGAGCCATGAGACCAAAAAACAACTGGAATGATTATGTGTCGTCTTTTAGGGGATCTTGTTTTTTTGTCCTTTTTCTCCCTTTTAAACACATGAAGTTAAGTCTTCAGCTATTATCAACTAAAAATCATTTTCTCAGTTTTTTTGGTCTTATAATATAAACTGGCAAGCTTTAAAAATAATCGAATTTTAAAAAGAAATTATTAGAATCAAAATTTAAAAAGAAATTTTTAAGAATCGAATTTTAAAAATAAATTATTAGAATCGACATTAGAATCAAAATTATAATCGAAATAAAAAAAATATTAGATTCGAAAGAAAAGACTTACTCAAATTAAATTGATTTTCATTATTCTTACCACATCTTGAAATTTAAACAAAAATTTTAAAATATAGCAAACTCCATATTTGGTGTATTCTACTACATTTGACTAACTCTCCCTTATACTTTTAGAAACACTTGTTGATGGAAAACGATTTAGTTAAGTGAAAGTAAAAAAGTTGATAAATTCGAACTCCTCATTGCATATAACTATGATAATGAAACTAAAGATGCATATTGGTGAGTTGTCAAACTATAAATTATTTGTGGCAGTAGGTGTTATACTAACATAATGCATAACAAATATTTGTAACATTATGTATAACTCACAACTTCGTATAACTATTGGTATTTTTTAGGTGGGATTTTCATTTTTGGGGCGCCATTTCCCCAAATTTTCTATTTTTTCGGGCGCCAATTTTTTTGCACTCAATCTTCGCCGACATTTTCGATAACTCTCCACTTTATCTCAATCTCTCTCTCAATCTCTCTCTCTCTCTCGTTCTCTCTCCCTCTCTTTCTCCCGAGACTTTCTTCACATCCAAATGGCTTACAATGACTACAGAGACAATTTCCAGACCGACCCATACGAGGACGACAAGCAGACGAGGACATTTATGAACATGCTCAAACGTGTCCAACGCGCTGAATTTAGGATTCCCAAAAAATGCCCATGCGGTGGAGATATCTTGTCTGAATTATCTCCAACTGCAAAAGCTGACCTTGATTTCGATACCTTGTCAGGCATGCGATACTTCATCTGCCGCAATTATAAGGTAAAAGTACAGATCCACGTTTTTCTGGTTGTGGTTGAGATTTTGTGGCAAAATTATTAGTGTTGGGCAAATTATTATGTAGGATGATGGACTACACATTCGGCCCCCATGGGTTTTTGCTGTCGAACAAGAAATTGGCCGGCTAGAGGAGACTATTGATAGTATGAAAGAAGAGATTCACAAGAATGGGGACGAGATTGCGAAGCTGAGGGATGTGGTGGAAGGATTGACAGGAAAGCGAGTGGTGTAAGGCTTAAGGATCTGAGAGATTACTGATTTGCATTATTCTATCTATCTATCTATCTATGTATTAATCTTTGTTGTAATGTGTTGTTGTTGTTGACAAACTTGTAATACTTTATGGTAAAACTATTATGTTTGTTGTCCAAGAAATTCCAAAACTCCGTAAAACTATTCGTTTCAATCTAAAAGAATTCACAAAACTTTGTAAAACTATTAGTTATTTTACATAAATTGTATTGCAAACGTCTGGTAAAACTATTATGTTAAATTCAAACCATTCAAACCATTTCTGCAAATTTTGGGCGCCATTTTTGAACCTTTTCGACCCTTTAGAATTTTTTAAAAACCCTTTTACAAAAACATTGGGCGCCATTTTTGAACCTTTTCGACCCTTTTGAATTTTTAAAAAACCCTTTTACAAAAACATTGGACGCCATGTTTGAAACTTTTCGGGGATTTTGAACCATTTTCCCAACTTTTCAGAGACATCTACCTTTTTCTCTATCTCTCTTCCTCTCTTATTGTCGTCGCTTTCAGATTCTCTCTCTCTCTCTCTCCCTCTCTCTCTCTCCCTCTCTCTCTCGAATATCCTCTCGATCTCCTTCCTCTCTTCTTCACATCCAAATGTCGGATGATGGGTATCACGACGAATGCTGTCCAGACGAAGAGGAGGCCAAGAGAAATTACGACAGACTGTTCCACGTCGCCGACGCCAACTATGGGATTCCCAAAAATGCCCATGTGGAGGAGATATCCAGTGTGAAGTATCTCAAAAATCTCCCCACGATTTGGACACCGAACCAGGCATTAGGTTCTTCAGCTGCACAGATTTTAAGGTTATTATTGAGATCTAGCTTTTAAGATTAGGTCATTCGTGATATTGGATGTTCTTCTAATCAGTTGTAGGATTGTTAATTGTAAAATGATGGACTCCACTTCCGTCACCCATGGGTTTTTGCTGTGCAAGAAGAGATTGAAAAGCTTCACATGGAGATTGCAGATCTGAAACGAGAACTGGCTAAGGTGAGAGGTCTCGTGAGAGCTCTCGTAGCTACAAGAGGAAGTTCGAGTTCAAAGACCTAAGGAGTTTGGAATTTGGATGGGAGATCTCGTTTGGATGGATTATGAATTATGTTGTAAAACTATGTTGGTTCTCTTTGTTATATTACTTCGTAAAACTATTTGTTTTAATCTACCTTGTTCAACTTGAAAAACTACTCATGTTCTCTTTTGTGTACTAATTCAGAAAACAATGTGCAGCAAACTTACTTTTAAAACTTGAAAAACTAGTATTGGTTCTTTGATAAACATTAGTCTATGTCCAAAAAACACAAACCATAATGTCACAGATTCTTCAACAAAAAACATAAAGCAACAATAACCCAACATCCAAAAATCAAAAGAAAAAGGATAAATTGTCTGAGAATAGGGCAACATAAATCGGGTCTCACAAGTTCTTCATAAAACCTCCATCCTTTTCCCCAATTTTCCTTGCTTATCCACCACTTCTCGCATCAAATCGCCCAAGTCCTTGACCGCATCCACCAATTGCCCCATCTCAGATTTCGCCGACTTTCGTTTTCTCTTGCCTATTACCGGCTTCGACACAGGAGTCTCCACTACTCGCCCTTCCAAATCTTCCACCATCATCTCCTCGAACACAACGGGTCTACCTTCCTTAAGGGTCTTCATCCAGCTTTCAACAATCGGATCGTCCACGTCAGGGTTGTCATCTTCCTCCACTATCGCGTCCAACAGATCATCCTCATCCCCTTCTGTCAGCAGCAAACTCTGAATGCTCTGTTAATAAAAAACGATGCACAATTACATCATCCACCAAAAAGAAGTACACATTTACTATGATTATGACCACTTACCTCAGTTTTATCAAGCGTGCCATAAATGACATCAAGAGGATACCCTTTCATGCAGCCTTGTTTCCAGGTTAACTTGCACATCCTAGGACACTCTGAACAGGCTAGTGGATTAGCTACTCGGAATTTTTCTTTAAGCTCTGGAATGGCCTCCGTAGCTAAAATCTAAACACCACACAAACATTAATAGTTACATAGATGAAAATCAACTTACCGGTTTGAGAAATAGCAAACATTGCAACATAGATGAAAATCAACTTACCTCCAAAGGGACACAAAATCCGGGGAACGACCAGTCACCATCCACAACACCGTTGAAACGCGACATAGTGGCCTTGATTGATTCTAAAATCATCTCATAAGAGAACCTTCCCCAAGGAAATGACCTAACTAAGGCAAGATCGTTCACGTATCTAAGAAAGATATCGTGAACAGCAGTAGGTCCATCCTTCCCCTGTCTACTCGGGCTGTACACGATATTGCATAGAAAATACAGCACCATCATCTTCAGCCTCTCTCCCTTTGTATCACCTTCCATTCCCCCAAGATATTTTTCCACTCTTTCCATCGTTACACGCCCTTCTGGAAAATGCCTGTTCACGAAGTCCAAGCTCCCTCTCTGCCTCCAATTTAGTGGGTAGTTCGCGCAGTCCAGTCCAGATAACAACGCGTGCTCCCTTAACCCATATCTGATGGGAACGCCATTCAACACGAACCAAACTTCTTTTTTCTTCTCCATTTTGGCCGTACGAAGAAGAAGCATCCACATCTTTTGCACCATGTGATTGCCTTTCCTTGGCATGTGTAAGAAATGGCAGAACTGCTCATTCTGTCCCACCAGCAACTCTCCTGTCTTGTCAGCTTTTTCTTATCAAACTTTTCCAGAAAATTATTGATGAAACATCTGGTCGAAAGCTTGATAGTTTTCCCGTACTCAGTATTCTTGAAGTAAATAGCTAGAGGTCTAAGAGGTGCTGTCTCAACACCTAAACCTTGCAACAAATACTCATTCAAACAATCCTATCAGTTTTCCAAGTTTTCCGTAACATCTTATCAGTTTTCCAAGTGTTCCATAACATCCTATCAGTTTTCCAAGTTTTCCAGCACATCCTACGGGTTTCTCAATCGAACAATATAATTATACCAAGTTTCTCAACTTCGCATGCAAATTGAACATTTATTTGTTCATATTCTTCTCATCACGATTCGCGGATCCTCCTCTCTGATTCTCTCCCCATCCTCATGCGAATTTTGAATTACACTCAACAACAGTCTCCGCTCCTCTGTCTCCATCCCCATCAGCATTTTCAGGCTCATTCTCACTACTCTCTTCCCAATTATCAGCAAGAGCCTCATCAACATCGTTCCCTTTACTGTTTTCTTCGCCTGACTCCACATTGGCCTCATCAACCGCATTCTCTTCACTCATTTCTTCTTCGCCTAACTCCACATTCGGCCTCTTCTTCTCTTTCTTCGGTGTCCGCTTTCTCGAAATCTCCATCTCTTGCTTCTCCAGTGTCCTCCTTCTCGGGCTCTACTCTTTCTGCTTCGTTGTCCTCTTTCTCCGAGGAGACGTCTTCTACTGCATCCGAAGTCGGATTTGCCGTTTCGTCCGCCGTCTCCTCCGCCGTTTCTTTTCCCTCCACGCCGGAAGACTTCAACTTCTTAGCTTCTACACCACTCGCCGACTCGAGATTTTTCCTTTTCTTCGTGTTAGGGTTCTTCTTCGGCGACTTCCTCTTCTTAGGGCTGGGGTTTTTCTTCTTCGGATTAGGATTCTTCCTTCGCTTAGGAGGAGGATTCTTTCTCGGCTTAGGGTTCATCATGGGCACTGGATTCTTCTCCGCCGGATGATTTTCACCACTCGATTCCGTCGCTGTTTCCGCCGTCGTCCGCCGCGTTTCAACCATTTCGGTACAAAACAAATCAATCGAAGACGTTGAGATCGGACACTGAGTTACGAGAGAGAACGAGAGAAAGAAAGGAGGGAGACGAAGAGACGAGAGAGAAGAGTGGTTCGAAAGGAGAGAAATGAAAATCATTTTTACTGTCCTTCGAATTTTGAAAATAGATAAAAACAATTTTCGATATAATTTTTCCCTTTTTTCCGACATTTTCCTCATTTTGGGTTTAACCCGGGTCAACCCGTCTCGGATTCGGTCATGTCCGGTTACTCTCGTAATCATTTTGAGGTCAGTCAATTCGTTGTAACAGTTATTTTAAAATAAATATTAAAATAACTATTAAAGAAAATCGAAACATGACTAGAGTTATATGAGATTGGCTTTCTTGGAATATGAGCTGTGAGCCAATTTCTATACAAATTTACCATCATAGATTGGTTGAGACTTCTTCCAACCAACTCGCTCTAGATCTTCTTCTTTCTGAGCGAGATATGCTCGATGACGCCGTTCTGTTACGACGAGGTATGAGGGACCAGATTTGGCGGAGGTAAAGCTGAAGAGGCAGAGCGAGATCGACTCGGTCATGGCGATTGACTCGTTGCTTGAAATACTTGAGGAGGATGATAAGAATTACATATTTTTCCTATGTTCCTGGATATGTTTGGTTTTTGTCGGATTAAAAGTTGGTTTTTGTCGAACTCCTCCGATCGTCAAAGGTAAAGATATGTCGTTGCTTTTGTATTCTTTCTCTTCTTCTTTTTCGATTGAGCTTAGTTTTTGTTTTTGTTTTCTTTTTCTTCGTGCTTACATCTATTTCTTCGTTTTTGTTTTCTTTTTGTTCCAGTTAATAAGCTGGAGGCAGGTTTAAGAATCTCATCAAGTAACCCGAGGATGCGTTGTTCATGTATGGTGAATTGGTGATGGGTTTTCGCAGTCGGAAAATGATGGGCATAGCTAGGTATTGTTGCCCTTAGGTGAGATCTTTACTTCTCTTTTGTTAACTTAATTCTCTCTTTATCTCTATTTTGAAGATTTCAGATTAGTTCTCTTGTGTTTTAGGTTCGTGAGCAAAAGGTTCAAGCTTTGAAAAGAGAACTAGATGCTGCCATTACTGTTGCTATTCATGCTCGGTCAGAGGAACAAAAAGCCGAGTCTTCTGATCAGCAGATGGAGCATGTAAAAAGCCTCATTCATAGGCAAACTGTGTATATTTATCTACTCACACCTTTGTTTTCATTTTCTTTAGGTGCTTCACTTGTGCACCTGCTTCTACGGACAGTGTTAAGTTCCCAAAGCCAATTCGCTAGCAAGAATCTAAAGCCTCTTACGGAAAAACATGAGGCCACAAAACCTCTATTAACCTTACAGCAGGTTTGACTAAGGTTTCTCTTTTCTTCAAGTCCATTATGAAACTTTATAATTGAGCTGAAATCTTTGAAAACTTGATATCATCTTCAACCTTTTTAGGAAACTCATCCACAGGTTCTGAAGCCTCATCGCAAGTGATGAAGAGCAAAACAGTTAGGCCATTTGCTCTCTCCTTCTCTCTGCTTATCTCCAAATTCTCTATTCTCTTGTTTAATACTAAATCAGGACTCTGCTTATACCTTTTGCAGACAAAGTCAGAAACCCACGAGTCAAAGTAAGCATCTTTTACTCTTATATGACATCTAGAATAATCTAATTGAGAATTGCAGCTAAATACATGAACTTGGTGGATTTATTCAGGAATATGGTGAAAAGAGAGTACGATGTGTACAACTTCGGATTCATACTTCTTGAGTCTCTGATATGAAGGAAGCTTAAAGACATTCTTAATTGGGATTTAGCTTTGTATTTTTTGTTTTTGTTTTTGTAATTGTAATACAGATTTGTTTAATTATGGTTTCTTAATAATACATGTTATTTTTTATTTTTAATATCAATTTATCTCAAAAAATAATCTTGATTTAAATAATCCAAATTATTCTAAAAAAATGTTTAAAAATAATTGCATTTATATAAATACTATAGTAATTTTATAAATAACAATTTTTAAACGTTGTGAGTAATGTTATTAATAACAAAATACAAATGTTATTATATAATATTTAATTGCAAACTAAAATACGCTATAATATATGATGATACGATAACAGTACGTTAAACCGCTATCTTAAGTGACGGACCTATTATCGCGGGCGATGATACATCGTACCTAATACCGCTATGACATCTTTAAATAACATTTTTCGGGTGTTATTAATACTCAATATTCCTGTAGTGGCCGTAAACGAAAGGTAAAAATTTGGTCCCCGGCAACGGCGCCAAAAACTTGATACACGAAGTAGTATTTAGGGGTCGAATCCCACAAGGACCAAGTTTACACTATGGTTTAATGAGCTAAATAAAGAGCTAAGATAAATAAATACGAAATTGGTTTCGTGAATAGCAAGTAATGAAATCAAAAACGGTTGTAAAGCAATTAAAGCAAACGTTAGGTCAAGGTAAATCGCAGGCAATTCAGAGCAAAAGATCAAACAACTATTCAGGGACAATTAAGCACAAGTCTAGAACTCATAAATATAATGTCAATCCACTGTCGTGGCATCAACAACTTTGTCTAACGATTTAGGATCCTAACTGTAGTTGGCTTTAAAAATCGCAGACAAGCATTAGAGGTCAGGTTTGATTTGTTCACAATTCTCCTACACATCTACTTTTGCAGGTATATAATAAATTGCTCATCTATGCTCTTCTAGCAACCTAGCAACTGTCGTTGTCTAAACTAACCTAAAATGATGAATCAAGTGATAAATTTAATTACAGCATTAAGAACAACAATAGATGAAGACATCGATTTATTAGCCTATTTGTGTTTAACCCATTAGCTCATGAATTCCTTATAAACCTTAACCTAACTAAGAGATCTACTCAGACATAAATAAGGAAGAAAACAAAACAATAGAATAAAAAGAATGCATCGATATTAAAATAAGAGTACTAGGGTTCAGAAATCTTCTCAGATTGTAGCAGAGATCTTCTCCCTTACAAGTAGAAAGCTCTTGAAGACTTTAAAACTAAAAGCTAAGAAGTAAAAGATAGAAGGTAAGATGAAAGATGATTAAAAACCTAAGACTAAAGGGAGTATATATAATCGGGTCATCATCGGCGGCTGGTCCCTCTTTTTTCGTGGTTAGGATTATGTCAAATTGACATTCCTTATTTTTCTCAGGAATTGCGAGCAGATACTCGCTGGATGCCGAGCAGGTGCTCGCTGGATTCCGAGCAGGTGCTCGGAAGTGAAATTGGTAATTCTCCACAACTTCGCCTTCTTTTTTCAATTCTGGTTCTTTCTGCTCTAGAGGCTCCAACTACTTCAAACTCTAGTACCATCATTTGCTATACGTTAGTATGCTTTGTTAAGTGTCCGTGGTTGAGTGTGCTTGCTTCACATAAGATATTTGGTGTCCATAGAAAACATGACCAAGAATTTATGAAATGACGTTGACCATATTATCACCATTACTTTTTTTTAGGTTTAAGTGTTTGTGGACTAGTGTCCAACTTCGAGTTCACATTTAGCGGGTTACTCAGATACCGGTCTGTTGCATAAAGAAGAGAGGGGAGATTCCGGTCAAAATCAAGAGCCTCAGCTGGCAAAAGGTGCGAAAGAGACAGCTAAATAACTAAGTTATGCGAAAGAGACAGCTAAATAACTAAGTCATGCGAAATCGATAAGTAAAGGCGACAGACGGTGGCCGCAATTAAAGGTAGGGTTTGCGAAATTACCTTCCATTTGTTCGGCATAGGCCGTCGTTATAAGAAATTTATGAAAACGGACAATTAGTAACAAAACTGTTACAAATACGATTAGATAAGAGCCAGAAATTGAATTTGGTTTGAGGAAGACGAAGTGAAGGCAGAGGAAGAGGAGTTTGAAGGGGAAGGGAGGTGATTTGGACACTTGAAATGGTTTTTTTTGTGCTTCTCAAACCGAGAAGAAAGAGAAATAAAAAACGGTCGATAATAAAAAGTGGAAAACGAAAATGAGTAAACAAATTTGAAGGATAAAACAGACTTTTCGCTTCCAAAAAGTCCACCTCCATCAAATAGTCTCTCAAGTGTAAGATAAGTGACTAAAAGTGTGTTGGAGTGTAATTTTCTCTATTAATTACAAAAAGTGTCATAAAGTGAAATAAATATAATTTGTCAGATATTATTTTAATCCAAATAGATTTAAAAATCCGCTTTTTAAGTAAAAACAGTGAATTCATTTCATTTTTCAGTCAAAATCTTAAATCCATATTTCAGCAAAAACCGCAAATTTGTGTTTGCCATTTTGATGAAAAACCACGGATTTGCCATTTTGACGCGAAAACACAGATTTATTTTTTTGACGGAAAACGAGGATTTATGGTTTTTGGCAGAAATGTAGATTTGTGGTTTTGGTGAAAAAACACGGATTTACGGATTTGGCAGGAAAAATACATATTTTTGATTTTGGAGGGACCATGCAGATTTACGGATTTGGCAGGAAAATACGGATTTAGAGTTTTAGCAAAAGAACATGAATTTGCAATTTTGGCGGGAAAACTAGGATTTGTGATTAAGGTGAGAAAATGCAGATTTGAGGTTTTGGCGGCAAAGCGTGATTTTTTTGGATTTGGCGGGAGAAACACAGATTTGCGGTTTTGGCGGAAAAACGCAGATCTGCGGTTTTGGCGGGAAAACGCAGATCTAGGGTTTTGGCGGGAAAACGCAGATCTGCGGTTTTGGTCGGAAAACGCGGATTTGCTATTTTGGCTGGCCAACGCGGATTTGCGGTTTTTCCGCCAAAACTGCCAAAATCACAAATCCGCATTTTTTCGCCAAAACTGCCAATCCATGTTCTCCCGCCAAAACTGCAAGTCCGCGTTTTTCAGCCAAAATTGCAAATTCATGTTTTCTTGCTACAATTGTAAATCCGCATTTCTCTGCCAGAACCGCAAATCCGCATTTTTCTACCATAAACCGTAAAACCTCGTTTTCTATCAAAACCAGTATTTTTTTTGTTTCAAACTATAATTCCGCATTTTCTATTAATTCTGCAAATCTATATTTTCCCGCCAAAACTTTGATATTACAATTGTTTAAAAATCAGAGTTTAATCAAAATTATAAATCTAAATTTGATATTTGTATTTTAAAATTTTCTATTTATTTTTGTATTGATATGACTATAAATAAATAAATAAAAATTAATTGAAACATATCGTTGTTGGGACAATAACAATAATACACTTTGTTTGATACACTTTTTCAGAAATACACTTCTGGAGATGACATTTTCAGTTTTACACTTTAGTTTGATGTTTAATGACTAAACTAAACTTGTTTATAATTTATTTATAAAACCTTATAAAAAAGTTTATAAAGCCTTTATAAAAGAGTTTATAAATCTTTTATAAAAGAGTTTATAAAGCCTTTATAAAAGAGTTTATAAAGCCTTTATAAAAGAAGTTATAAAGCCTTTATAAAAGAGTTTATAAAGCCTCGATCATCGACTTAGAAGCATCGTTTATTAATTATTTTATAAGAGATTTATAAATATTTATAAAATTATTTATAAAGGTTTATAAATCTTTTACAAAGGTTTATAAATATTTTATAAAGGTTTATAAATCTTTTATAAAGGTGAATAAATATTTTATAAAGGTTTTAAAATATTTTATAAGGGTTTATAAAAATCAAAAATCTTTTATAAAAATTTATAAGAGTTGATAGAGTAAGATTGATGAGAGTAGAGTTCGTTTCTATAAGGCTCTATAAAATCATATAAAACCAAAACGATAAAGCCTTACAACCCCATTTATCTTAAAAACCTAAGCCTTATAAAATCTTATAAAAACTAGAACTATTAAGCTTCATAAAAATGTTTATAAAGCTTTATACAACTGTTCATAAACCTTTATAAAAATATTTATAAATTCATATAAATATTTATAAAGCCTTATAAAACTATTCAGCCTAGGAGTGGATCGAGTAAGATTGATTAGTGTAGCGTTTATTTTTATAAGGCTTTATAAAATCATATAAAACCAAAACTATAAATCATTACAAACCGATTTATCCTTATAAACCTATTTATAAGGGTTTATAAACCTATTTATAAGAGTTTATAAACCTATTTATATGGGTTTAAATTTTATTTATAAGACTTTATAAACTCTTTTATAGGGGTTTATAAACTCGTTATCAAGGGTTTATAAACTCGTTTTCAATGATCACATATGAAAACCAACCAATTCTAGATCAAATACTTTCCGCCTTCCTGATTTCTAAGGCATGGTGGTCCACTTCCTACAAAAGTTCCGTCCCAAGGAATTGTACAAGGGTTATTAACAATGCATATCTATCTTGGATACGTTGCCTCGGTTTGCTATTCTAGTGGTACTAATTTCTTTTTTCCTACATATTCTGTCTAACAAATTCAAGCACTAAGCAGGCATCATATGGAACCGATCCTTATTCTCATAAAGGTCTATAGTCGCAGAGATTCAACGAACATGATTCATTGAGAAATATAGACCTGATACAAAGTTTGTTCTCTATAAAGTTACCGCCTCGAATGAACTTAAATGAAATTATGCACAGTAGCTACAAACCTCTTTGACTTATTAAGAATCCTATGACTTGTCATAACTAGCTATCGAACCGAGTTAAAGAGCTATCATGCTCAGCCATTCACATCAATACAGCTTTCTAAAGACTGGAACAAATTCTCGGGGACCAAGCTAAAATAATCTGTAAAATTATAATCTCAACTTGCAAGGAAGACCAATCTTGGAGATATAAACAAAGAAACCACAATGATCAAGAAATAGTAAACACACATGACACAGCCTTTTACTCTAAAGAATAACATATTCTCTCTTGCTCGAGCCCTGAAGCAATAGTGAATCGATTCCGGAAGCATGTGTTTCTTTCAATCCAAACTATCTTAACTTTGCAACTAAATGAACATAAACAACCAACAAAAAAAGAAGATGGAAAGAGCATGAACATATATGTTCAAAGAATCCAAATCAGGCTTTCCTTCTTAAACTATCCAGTTGACTTCTGTGAATTCAAACCATTGACCTTAGATGCAATGTACTCGTATTGAAATACTCAATGCCTGCCCAAAGTCACAGAAATAAAAAAAAACCTAAAGTTCCGCACAGATCAGATCGATGAAGTGTTCCTTAGAACGTGAGAAATTTATTTCTCCTAGAAACAACAAACACACATTATATGCCCTCCATAGCCATTGACCAATTTCTATCTCACTGACCAAATGTGACTAGAATCTCAGAGACTAAGGAAGTCGATTAGTAGAACAAATCTCAAGTATGACCGTAATGTTACAACGGTGAACATCACCTACTGAGTTCGCTCGAGGCGAAAGACATGGAAAGTTTAACGAAGATAAGAAATCCGAACACCGAAATAGATTGAGAACAATTCGAGACGATGATTAGAAGTGGGAATTGTTGGATTCTTGAAGAAGAGAAGAACACAGAGATTGAATTTAATCTGATTTTATTGAACTGAAACTTGTTGTTTACAACATATACAAAATTGGTTTATATAGAAAACCAACTGTCACATAGAGAGTCGTGACTCTTCCCAAAAGATACAAACTCTCCAAGTGTAACTACTATTGATGTAGAAACTGTACAGGGTAGACTAGTAATTTGTTAATCCCTAATTGAGACTCAGCTCTCTCAATATAAATATGTAAATCACTCATCTAATGAAGTCAAGTTCCACTTGTATATGGTATCAGAGATAAAACGATACCTTTGAAACCTAAATTTTTTTTAAGCCGCCTCCTCCTCTTCTTTCGTCTTCTTGCATCTGTCTCATTCTGTCTCTTCTTTCCTCTGTCTCTTCTTTCCTCTGACTTCCTCTGTTCTTCCGATGTCTCCAAACACCAATACTACCCACGAATCAATCCCAGTTTCTGACAAAAAAACTCTCCTTCACGTGAATATGTCGAACGTGACGAAGCTTACCTCCACCAACTTCATGATGTGGAGTCGACAGATCAAATCCCTTCTCACAGGGTATGACCTTGCCCAGTACTTAGAGGCTGATGCCTCCACTCCGCCGCCAACACTCACCACTGCGACTGGATCTTCCCCGAATCCAGATCACGTTCTATGGCTTCGTCAAGACTCTCTCTTATATAGTGCCCTTCTCGGTGCTATCACTACACCATTACAACCGCTCCTTTCCAACACAGCCACCACTGCCCAGATCTGGTCTGAACTCACGAACCTCTACGCGAAGCCCAGCCGAGGACATGTGAAACAGCTGAAACAACAAATCAAACAATGGCGCAAAGGATCTCGATCTGTTGATGATTTTATGAATGGACTTAAGACCCGTTTTGATCAACTTGCCCTGCTTGGTCATCCCGTGGGACACGAAGATCAAGTGGACTATCTTCTCGATGGACTTCCTGAGGAATACAAGTCTATTGCTGATCAGATTGAAGGACGCGACACTATTCAACACTCACGGAGATTCATGAGAAGCTTCTCAATCACGAAGCCAAACTTCAGATTGCTGCTTCTGTGTCCACTGATGATGGTCCAGTTACTGCTAATGCTGCTGCTGTTCGATCTCACAACAACTACCGCGGTCATCATCGTGGTGGTTCTCGCTCAAACAACAACCCTCGGACTGATCAGTATTGGTCCCAAGGTAAGTCTGCTCCCGCTTCTCAGGGCTTCTGGCAATCTAATACTGTGTCTGGTTCAACTGCTCCCCGTGGATATCAAGGTCGTTGTCAGCTCTGTGGTATTCATGGTCACAGTGCTCGCACATGTTCCCAGTTCAAGACTCCACCAATGTTTGTGAACTCCATCACTCGGCCATCTGGATCGTCTCCTGTGCCATGGCAACCACGAGCTAATTTTGCTATGCCATTGTCAAATGCAAACCCACATTGGCTTCTCGACAGTGGTGCTACACATCACTTGACCACGGATTTGAATAACCTCGCAATGCACAATCTGTACCAAGGGGGCGAAGAAGTGACGATTGCTGATGGCTCATCTATTCCGATTACGCGTACTGGTTTTGCATCTCTACCCACACCTACTAAAAATCTCTCCTTATCCAATGTTCTTTATGTTCCTAATCTCCATCGCAATCTTTTGTCGGTTTACCGGTTATGTACTGCGAATAATGTGTCTGTCAACTTCTTTCCAACTCATTTTCAGGTGATGGATCTAACAACGGGGGACCTGTTAATCTCCGGGAATGTTAAGGATGAGCAGTACGAGTGGCCGGATTCCCTCCCACAACCCACTGCTCTTCTCGCATCACCAACAAAAACGTCTTTTGATGCATGGCATGCTCGTCTTGGACATCCATCATCACAGACCCTATCCTCTATTTTATCTACTTTTTCGTTACCATGTCTTGATTCCAAGAAAACATTGCAACCTTGTTCTCCTTGTCTTCTTAATAAAAGCCATAAGCAACCTTTTTATACCAATACTATCTGTACAACCCGTCCCTTACAAGTTGTTTATTCCGATGTCTGGACTTCACCTCTGCTCTCAAAAGATAACTACAAATACTATGTCATATTTGTGGATCACCATACCCGGTACACATGGTTTTACCCCCTTAAACAAAAGTCTCAAGTCAAAACCACGTTCCTTGCTTATAAAGCTTTGGTCGAGAATCGTTTTCAAGTGAAGATCCAGATTTTGTATAGTGACAATGGTGGTGAATACCTTGCTCTGCGAGATGATCTACTTCGGTGTGGTATCTCTCACTACACAACCCCTCCTCATACACCGGAGCATAACGGCATTTCTGAACGTAAACACCGTCACATTGTCGAGACGGGTCTTACACTTCTCCATCAAGCTGGTGTTCCCAAAGATTATTGGCCATATGCGTTTCAGACGGCAGTCTACCTCATCAACCGTCTCACTACACCAGTTCTTCACAACAAGTCGCCGTATGAGAGTCTCTTTCATCAAAGACCAAATTATCTCAAACTAAAGATTTTTGGATGTCTCTGCTTTCCCTGGCTCCGACCATATGCACCTAACAAGCTTCAAGATCGTTCTCGACCATGTGTATTTTTGGGTTATTCATTAACTCAGAGTGCTTACTTGTGTTATCATATTCAGTCTGGCCGCCTGTATGTCTCTCGGCATGTGGAGTTTGTAGAGCATACCTATCCCTTCATCAATGCCCAACCACCACTCCTACCATTACCCGAACCTGCTCCCACCATCACCTCATCCGACATCATCAGTCTTGGACCACCGACACTCGTACCTGCTTCATCATCAAGTCCCCCTGCGTCGGATTCTCACCGTGTAGTTGTTGAGCCCTGCTCATCACTACAGTTGGAAACAGGTACGCATCACATTCCTTCGTCTTCTTCTATACTTGGTCCTCATCCCACTCAGCTGCCTCAACAAACTCTACCACTAAATCCTACACCTCCTGCACCTGCAACCACCTTAATATCGACTCCTAATCCCATAGAAACAACACCATCTGAAAACCTCTCTCAGCCTCCTACCCTTCCCTCGGTTCCCTCCACTTCCCTCTTACCTGAACCGAGTCGCCCCTCCTCCTCCACCTCACGCCCTGTATCTCAAAACCCCCACCTGTTAACACACATCCTATGCAAACGAGGAAGAAAAATAACATTACTAAACCGGTAAACAGACTAACTTTTTCTGCAGCTGTTACTAAAGCCAAATCCGATGTTCCCACCTCTGTTTTGTCCATTCCAAAAACAATAAACCAGGCTATGCGAGATGAGAATTGGCGTCATGCGTGTGATGATGAGATTAATGCTCAGATTCGTCATGACACGTTTGATCTGGTTCCTCACCCACGTCATCAACAAGTCATTGACACTAAGTGGATTTTTACACTCAAATTCCATCCGGATGGCTCTCTGAATCGTTATAAAGCTCGATTAGTTGCTCGTGGATTTAACCAACAATATGGTGTAGATTATGCTGAGACATTTAGTCCTGTTGTGAAAGCTACTACAATTCGTCTTGTCTTGCAGATTGCAGTCTCTAAGACATGGCAGATCAAGCAATTGGATGTAAACAATGCCTTCTTACAAGGGACACTTGAAGAGGAAGTTTATGTTACACAACCTCCTGGCTATATTGATCAAGATAGACCGGACTACGTATGGAGGTTAAAGAAAGCATTGTATGGCTTGAAGCAGGTGCCACGTACGTGGTACACGGAGCTGAAGCGATCATTAACTTCTTATGGGTTCAAAAACTCAGTAGCAGATACATCAGTTTTTATTTATCTTCAAGCGGGTCATGCTCTGTACGTCCTCATATACGTCGACGACATATTGTCACCGGGGACAACGACGCCATGATCGCCACTTTTCTTCAAGCTCTTGCTGCTCGGTTCTCTCTTAAAGAACCAACGGACTTAACATACTTTCTTGGCATTGAAACAACTCGCACCTCCCAAGGCTTACATCTTATGCAACGCAAGTATATGATTGATCTTCTTACTCGGCATCAGATGTTGGATACTAAGCCGGTTTCGACGCCCATGGCTTCATCTCCTAAATTGTCACTCCGTGATGGCACTCCTCTCTCTGATCCGTCTGACTACCGTCGGGTTATTGGAAGTCTCCAGTATCTATCCTTAACACGACCGGATATCGCTTTCACTGTTAACAGACTCTCGCAGTTCATGCATCAGCCCACTGATGTGCATTGGCAAGCGGCAAAACGAGTCCTCAGATATCTAGCAGGTACTTTATCTTGTGGTATTATGCTCCGTAAAGACTCGCCTATGGTATTACATGCTTTCTCGGATGCGGACTGGGCTGGAGACGTCGATGATTTTCTCTCCACAAACGCTTACATTGTGTATTACGGCAGTACTCCTATTGCCTGGTCATCCCGAAAACAACAAGGTGTTGCAAGATCTTCCACCGAAGCTGAATACCGCGCAGTTGCGAACACAGTCTCCGAACTTCGCTGGGTATGTTCTTTGCTCGCTGAACTTGGTGTCCCTCTGCAAAACACACCGGTCGTATACTGTGACAATGTAGGTGCCACCTGCTTGTGTGCTAATCCCGTGTTCCATTCCCGAATGAAACATCTGGCTTTAGACTACCATTTCATCCGCGAACACATTCAGGCTGGTGTCTTGCGTGTTACTCATCTATCAACCAAAGACCAACTAGCAGATGCTTTGACAAAGCCACTACCCCGGACACGCTTTCAAGACCTATTTTCCAAGATTGGAGTTACCAAGGTCCCTCCATCTTGAGGGGGCGTATTGATGTAGACACTGTACAGGGTAGACTAGTAATTTGTTAATCCCTAATTGAGACTCAGCTCTCTCAATATAAATATGTAAATCACTCATCTAATGAAGTCAAGTTCCACTTGTATAACTACCCGTTCTTATACCATATTTTTATTTCATAACTAATCTATGTTAATTAGACCAAACTCAATTATAATCTAACACTCCCCCTTAATTGAGGTGTGGTCTCACACCACACGTGTTTGGTGTTTCTTCAAACTTTGTGCTGCACATGCTCTTTTACGCATGTTTCTTCTTCTTCTTACCATCACTTTCTCTTTCATAATTATTTCCTCTGCACCGACTATAACTAACTCCACCGCAACAACCGCTTGCTTATTGAAACGCACCTCTTCTCTGTGCGGATTCCTTTAACGAGATTTGCAAAGTTTCTAAACAACTTTTTTATATTCCTCTTTTCCCTGAATCTTCAAGTCTCTTCGTAAATTTTTCAATCTGATTATCAGAATTATCAGAATACAATCTGTTATATCTTCCTCCCTGTGTCTTCTCCACACCATGTTTGCAGATTCGCCTTACTCTGTTTCTTTGTAACAGGCGGCTTCCTCCTTCTCTTATGATTGTGTTCCTTACACATCACATCACCATCACATATGCTCCATTTTTTCAGAGGTAAGCATCCTCTTTTCTTGCTTGGTGTCTTCCTTTGATCACCTTCACGTCTCTGTGACGTCTTTTGCGTGAATCAGTCTCACGTCTTCTTCAGTTATCTATGTAACTGGATCCCATTTGCGTGAATCCCTCTCCACGTCTTCTTCAGTTGTCTCTGCAACCCAATTATGCTCCATTTTTCTCCGAGGTAAGCATCCTCTTTCTTGCTTGGTGTCTTCCTTTGATCACCATCAACGTCACCTTGACGTCTTCTGCGTGAATACCCTTCACGTCTTTCACTTTTTGTGCTTTGAACAAAGTTTCAGATATCTCCTTCCACAACTACCACTCCACATCCATTATCTCCATTTCCTGTTGAGAAGATTTCCTATCTCCTTCATACCTTTGGAGCCTTCCTCTTGAAGTTATGGCATGTGAATGTGCTTGTGCAGATTGATGGTACTCTCTCTAGTCACCATCTCTTTTTTCGGTTTCTCATATCCCTCTTTCTCTTCTTCTGCAGCGGATCTCTTTTTTACTTTAATGTGTTTGAACATGTCCAAGACCGACATCGCTCTGATACCATGTTGATATTTTGAAGAAGAGAAGAAACAGAGATTGAATTTGAAACTGATTTTATTGAACTGAAACTTGTTGTTTACAACATATACAAAATTGGTTTATATAGAAAACCAACTGTCACATAGAGAGTCGTGACTCTTCCCAAAAGATACAAACTCTCCCAAAGTGTAACCACCCGTTCTTATACCATATTTTATTTCATAACTAATCTAAGTTAATTAGACCAAACTCAATTATAATCTAACAGGAATAAGAGGTAAACGAGCTGAACTGGTGATCTGAGAGAAGACGGCGAGACGAAGAGCCCAAATGTTGAAGAAGCGAAACCAAACGGAAGCTAATCTCAGTGAACCAACCACCATTAGCCAATACCCTAAGGCCTTCATCTTCGTCTTCTTTCTTCGTGTGGCTTCGGCTTCGTTAGCTTCTTCAGTGATAATCAGCTCGATTCATCGGAACTACGATCTTCTCCTTCGTCACCGTCTTCACATCGTCGGAGAAGTCGAGCTCCCCGTTCACCACTGTCGACTCTCCCCAGCGTGCGTCATCTCTCATAAGGATAAATTAGTCATTCTATACCTTAAAGTTAATGTAATTATGTAAAGAACCAATTAATGGTATTATTGAAAAAGTGTATCTATAATGTGGTATTTCTAACAAATTCTCATTTTTTTTTAAAAAATGATATTTTACATTCAGATTCTTTTTATAGATTTAAAAACAAACAATATTGCATCCAAATGCTCATCTAGATGTACATCTACTATATTAAAACAGGAGTATTTTATGAAAAAAGACAAAGGAACCTTGGCATATTACTTTTTGTGCCATTAGTCTCTTTTGATTCCAAAAAAAAATTCATTAAGGGTACTTTGGGCATGGTTTTTTGGTTCCAATTAATTATCTTCTACATTAAATTTTTTTAAGATATAAACCTATATCACATACGATTTCATAAAGAACTAAACCATCATAATTTCGATCTCATTTTAAAACGTACCGGTTTGTTTATATTACTTCTCGGTTAAACATCCTTCTATAATTAAATCTACTCGGTTCAACATAATTAATAGTACAATAAGATATATTAAGAATGTATAGTATTGTTCATCTTATGTATACATGAATCATATTTTAAAATTTTCTTTTACAAAAATATGTTATAACTACATGTTTCAATAAAAACTTACACAATACATATAATATCATTTCTCATGTTATTATACACCAATAACATATTTTAAAAATGTATTCAGAAATAGATTTTATTTTAAATGTTATATTTTTATTTTAACACCACAGCATTTTATTTAATATGTTACTTATATATGATCTCTTTAGACTATTTCGTAACATGTATATATCATATATTAGATGTTACTTATTATATGATATCTCTTTAGACTATTTCGTAACATGTATATATCATCAATTGGACACTATTATTAAAAACAAACTATCAATCAATGTGAAATCTAATTTATTGTTATCATATTTAAAGATTTTACAAAATTGATTGTTAGCATATTTTGTGGAATATGCGTATTCTTTCTATTTAGGTGTCCATTAATTGAAAAATCTCTACGATATTAGCTAATATATCATTACCTTTAACTGATTCTGTCTAACTTAATTGTCAATTTTAAAAAATCTTTGCAATCTTTCAATGATATCATCCCGCTCTTATAGGAGTGTAAATAGACACCTAAATAGAAAGATATTCTTTCTGTTTTTGTTAACCGAATGCAAATTATATCTAAACAAAATATTTCGTTCAGTAAATTTAAGATTCAGTTAAAACATTTTCCAAGATTTGCGTTCAAAAATCTTGAAAGAAATATGGTTTCAGTCTAATATCTTCTGTTTTAGATATGCAAAAAGATATTCTGCATATATTGTTTCTTTAAAAAAATCTGGCCTAATAAAAGATAATAAATACGGATTTTTAGAGAATATCTCCCATCTCGGTTCTATTTAAATACTTTATATCGTTCGCTATCCTATCATTCTCCCAAGTTCAAAGACGTCTAAAATTAACCAGATAACGCCTCTTCCAAAAACTATATCATAATATTTTCAATGGCTTGAGGAGGTTTTCACATACATTAACATGTCAATCGTTGACGAATCCAAGATAAAAAATTTCATACTTGGAAGCACTTCACAGTGTAAGTTAGCCAGAACCTGAAGATAATATTAGGAGATGAGACAATAAGTAAATAACTTTACATATTACATATACATTTCATATCTATTCTATTAAAACGATTGATTGAAAGTGGTAAATTCAACTTCTCATTTTTTTTCTTTCGTTTGCAGGGTTTCAAAATACATACTTCATTTAAGAAAATTTCGGTTAACACTTAACAGGTTTAACAAAATTCTCCACAATAGAGAGTTATTGAAAATTTCCAATAGAAAATACAGCAGTATATGTTTTTGGTTTTTTTTTTTTAGAGGATTCGATAGACATTTTCTAATCAGCATTTCGTAAACAAATTGAATTGAAGGCATCATTACTCCTAGCATTCTTTGTTTTCAAGAGAGAGTAACAAATAACAATTAAGTAAAGATGTAAGTAAGTTTAGTATTAAAGAGAAAAACAATTAATAGAAAATGTGACGGAATAAGATAACTGATTTTAATTGAATATATCTGAACACTGACAATTTGCTTGATTCTAACACTAGATGAGCACAACATGGTTGTGCTTTCCTATCGAATGGTGTTTCAATCACTTTTCTTCACTCATAAACTATAACTGCAGAAATGGAAGGTACATCAGTACATGTTACAGTTGACATCAGAGAAAGATTAGTTTAATTCTGTCTAAGGTTCAAACGCCTACCATCTGCAACAGGCTTAGGAGAAATGTGTCTTGCCAAAAGGATATAGAGAGTTAACAAGTTTTGAGTTTGTACCCCAGCATCTTCCCTGAAAGGAACACAGTCATTTGTGTATTTCAGTAAATTATTGATTACCACTATCCACCAAAGAGAAATTTTTTAATTACTTAGATAGCATTTAGGTGTCGAAGACAAGATTTCAATTGTCAAGAACTTATTTTGAAGAATTTAATTATACAAAATCCCCATTGTTATCCATATAATAGTTCCCATCACATGATGATAAACATGGTAATCCAATTTCGAAGTTGGAAAATGAAAAATCATTAATTCAACGAAAATCATTGGGAAATGCAAAAGAGCAAAACTGACATCTTCCTCTAAGCAATTAACAGTGATTCCATATCAGTCCACTGCATGATTCAGTTATAGACAATGAAGAAATTAAAAGCCATAAGAGGAAAGTAAGATGAGAGAGAATTCGAACAGTAGGTACGTGTATATGATTATTGATTTTGACGAAGTTTCAGAAAGGAGAAAGATCGAAAAGGAAGAACAGCTCTGACCTTTGATTCGCTGGATTCCAAACACCTTTGTCAAACAAGCAGATTCTTTAGAGGAATGTCTGTGATTGCATGGCCAAAGATGATTTCGATTTTCGAATTTTCAACACATGAAATTTTGATCGACAAAAACTTTCCTTTCTATTACACTTTTTTTTTTTTAGTTTATTGAGTGGTGGAGACTGGAGAGGATATTCTTGGTGGAGATTGGAGACCACAAAACATACATGGTGTTATCCTTATTTACCAGTTACATTTATCTTTTAACTTTTCTTTTTTGTCAAAATTTACAACATAGTAATTTTCTTTGTCCTTTCAAAATAAATACTATACTATTATCAATCTTTTAAAAGAAAATATATACTATATGACAATATTATTATTCTTCTAAAACAGGTTTATATATTCAAACAATTTTTTATATTTTTGGTTAACAAATAATACATTTGACTCTAAAACATATTTTTTAAACATCTGATTATAATATATTTAGTTTCAACTAAATGTACAAAAATATCAACGTAATGAATAAAGAAGTTTATATAACAATAATATATATATAATAAAAAATCATAACATCATATCATAAAAATATAAACATTAAAATTTAATAAATAGATGGTTTACTTACAAATAAATATATATTTTTTTATTTTAATTTTTTTAAAATGTCTAATCAATATAAAATAACATTCAAATATTTATTTTATAAAATAAATTATTTCTATAAATTTTATTTTAGAATGTATAATTATCATAAAAAAATTTAGTGTCTTTTCCGCTCTGCACGGATTAGAATCTAAACAAATTTGTAATTCCTCTCACCAAAAAAAAAACAAATTTGTAATTCCAACTTTTTTTACAAACGTTTCTTTTCTCTACTTAGAACTCTTTTCTTTTTTACAATTTTCAATCAAGCGATAAAAAAATTGTTAGATAAAAAAAATTGTTACTTACGGTTTCGATCTGCGCATTTTAAAGACAATATTAATCTTTACTTGCAATGATAATGTTGTTTTTAATACTTTTATAAATAATATATATATTTATAAAATAAAAATAAAAAATTTTAATTTAAAATAACACCGCATTCACGTGGTTTCTCTCAGTGGTTTTTTCTCATGTGGTTTAATACTTTTTTTTGGTTTTCTACATCTTTTTGTTTAAAACTAAAACAACTATTTTCTTTCTCTCAGTTTCTTATCAAGCCATCAAAAAAGATTTTAGTTATAATTTCAACCTTAACTTTAAAATATAGTTATAATGTTTATATCTAATGTTATTGTTCTCTATTCATACTTTTATAAATTATAAGATATATACAAAATAAAATATAATCCCAAGCTCACACGCGGGCCCAATTCCCACAAAAATTGTAAAAACAATAGTTACTACTTAAAAATTTAAGCAAGTGTTTTAAAAAAAATTAAAATGAATTCATAAATTGAATATTTTTTAGGACTAATGTTTTCAAAATAAAAATACAAAAACTGTTCTATTTAGGGTTTTTTTTTAAAAAAAGATGACAAATTATATTATTAGCAGTATACGTGCTGGATATTAACAAATATGAATACTAGCCTTAACATTACAAAAATACTCAATTTTATGATAACTTTCTGAATATTCATATTTTCAAATTTGATATTTACTCTAACTTATATTTTACTTCAATAGATGTAATTTAAAATTTATTCTAACCGCGTACTTCTCGACCGTTTAAAACAGCAGTCTTACTCTCGATTTTTAACAAACACAAAAAAACCTCTCTAATAGTGATATCATTCCTATAATTCCAATTTAAATAATATCATCCCGCTCTTAATGTTTATTTTAATTTTATTACCTAAAACACATACTTTTATAATTATATCTATAGTTCATAAACTGTAAATATTAAAATTGAAACAAAAATTTTACAATAAATAAATTATAATCCCGCGCGCCGACGCGCGGGTGCGGTTCTAGTGGTACCTTAAAAAACGAACAATATGTAGATAGTGCATCTGGAAATTGCATCTAGATACTAGATATAGATGCAGCATACAGATCAACAAACGAACAGGCCTTAAACTCTGGAAAATTGGCATTGAAATCGTTATATCAGCTAAAACGCTGCGACTTTATTCCAATGTCAAACGATTGTCTTTCTTATTGATCAACCGCTAAGGATCATTTTTATAATCTGTCACAATCTGGAAGAAAGGCGAAATTGGTGGCCGAGCTGAGCGAATATGATATCTAATTCAGAAGCCAAAAAAGTGCCAAATCAAAAGATTTTGCCAATTTTCATCATTGAATTATCTCTCTAACTTATCATCGATGTTCCACTCTCAGAAAAAGCAATGGTTACTTCATGTCGATGGGGCTTCTTCTCGGCGGGGCCTAGGGATAGGAAATCGTTCTTTCGCCCTACACTCTCACAGTATATGATTCAACAGAAATCACATTAGGATATTCAACTTCAGTCACCCACAAGAGAAGTTTTAAAACAGTATTTTGGCTTGACATTTCTGCGTCTAATAACGAAGCTGAATATATGAAGCACTTAATTATTGCAGGGCTTCGCCTAGCAAAGGAAATCGGCATGAAACACATTTAAGCTTATTGGGATTCACAACTTGTTGCCACTTTGTTCAGCGTGGAGCATGAAACTAACTTAGTTTAACTAAGAATGAACGTGTAAACACATCTTAAAGTTTTCCAAACTCTTACAAAGGGATTTGAATGGTTCGAATTAACCAAAAGCTGCTCGATGGATGCATTTGTCGTTCTCGCATCCACAACTAAATTTAACTTTCGGAGGATTATACCTACTGAAAGCATCGAAAAGCCAAGTATCACAATTACCCGTGAGATTTATATGATCACTGACCAAGACGACCAACAAGATGAGCTGATCAATTTTGATGACGATCCCGCAAACATGAACAATGCCTTTTTTGCATGTGAATTGGCGAAGCGAAATACAAATGTGTTTAGAAGACGGTGAAATTTATAAAGAAAAATGGATGGCACAAAGGTTAAAGATGAAAGTTCGCATTATCTTTCATAGACGACAATTTGTTTCAATAGAAATCTAACCTCACACTATTACCTTACTTGCGTGGCGGCATATCACAAGGTCCAACTATATCTATAAAAAGTAACAATAAATTATTTTTTCTCAGCTAAAGTCGAGTTTCGTTCTTGTGTTCGTCTTAAAACCAGACCATAATCATCATAGTAGGGTAATATTAAGATCCAAGAAATTGTTGAAATAAATGAAGCAAGGGATGGCGTGGAACCCACACCTTTGATGGGAGCTAGGGCCACGTCCTGAGTGGGAAACAAGGATCACACTCCTTGGCTCCTCGCCACTTCTCTTTTTGTTTATTAATTAGGCTCTCACCACTTCTCTCTTTGTTATTGATCAGGCTCCCTTCACCATTGTTTAATCAAGTGGTTTTGTCTATATAAAGACATCCACAAACATTATAAGAATACACAGAAAATATAGACAAGCTTTGATATTAAAATCGTGTACTTCTAGTCTACTCTACTTAGTGTTTTATTAAATTGTACACAATGTAGAGAGGTGGTGATACACGTTTGAGTCTGTCTTAATGACATACCTTTGCTTGTCCAAATACACTTAAATACACCTAAACTATTTCTTAATTCTATTCTTAGTCTCTAGCTTACTGATTCTTAATCCTCTTCTTTCATGTACAGAAACTCTAAGTGTTGATGTATTCACAAGGATTAGTCTCAAACTAGAGCTGTTCTGTCACGATCCACTCTCCTCCTCCACCTTGCCTCCACCACTCATCACCACCCCTTTTCCCCTCTTTGATTATTAAAATTCCCCCCTTTTCTTTCCTTTTGGTTTATAAAACTCATTCCCCTCCCTTTGATCCTTCCACCGTGAGCAAAGAAGAAGAAGAAGAGAGAGAGAGAGAGAGAGAGAGAGAGAAAAGAGGAGAGAGAGAGAAGAGAGAGAAAGAGAGAGAGAGAGAGAGAGGAGAGAGGAGAAGAAGAGAAAGAAGAAGAGGAGGAAGAGAAGAAGCTAAAGCACCTATTGCTCATCCGGCCGCCGTCAAGCGCTCCTCAGGTAACCGGAAAACCATAAGTTCCGATTTGCTCTTTTGATCAATTAGTAAATCGATCATAACTCACTAACCGTGGC